>JBAMJV010009977.1:0-26333 GCA_037951105.1 Echinarachnius parma | reverse complement strand
ACCGTATTAATATAATAGAAGATAGTTAAGTGTTTTAACTTTTTTATTTGAGGTTTGGTAAGGCATAGAGAAACAAGCATCTATTTCATTATGGTTGGTTTAAGGTTATTTCTGGTCTTTTTCGATAACTATGAAGAAAATAAAGTCCATCACATTAACATGAATAATCCAAAGCGTGTTTTATTAAGTTTTGAGAAAAAATGACAACATTTAAGAAGTATGCAACTGTTGCTAGGGGAAATTTATGTTGCTAGGAAACGCTTCTTTATTGATATTTACTTCAACTGACGACGAGGCACCATTTTGCCTTTCGAAGTGATTTCATCATAGGAAAACCCATATTTATGTATATTGATTGCATAATTTGAAAATAAGTCATATACATGTATATGCAATTCCAGTTTTATTTCTTGTAAAAGGGGCGTGGTGATTCTTCAAGTAGTGGCAATTTGAATGGTCGTTTTCATAAACTTCAATTCCTTTTCAAATGAGGTATATATTGCTTTAATCCAGCCGGGTGCATTAAAATCGAAAATGTTGAATCTTGCATCTTACTTTTTGCGCATTTGCCGCATTTTTGTAGCATTCACATCAGACTAGTTGCCATAGCAACGGTTTATCAATTTAGCCTTATATATTGTTTATGGATTCCTAGGCCTCATGCCTTCCGAGAGAATCACATTCAGCCATATGTATACACCACAGGAGTAAGGAGTAATGTGAGTTTGCATGAATTACATACAAATATGCAATCGGAAGTTAGTATTATGTCACTGACCTAGAGTTGACCCCTAATGACCTCTAATGACCGAATAAATCATGTACCGTTTGCAATATTTTAGAAACTGGTAGCTGGTATTACATTTCTTATTCCCTGAAAAAATGAAAAACATATGTTTTGAGAAATTTTACTTTTTGTCAACATGTCGTTCTATAATGGAACCCACTGTTTATGCATGATGTATTTTACCCCCGTGTTACATAAGCAGCGTTGCCATGGTAACGTGTAACTCTCGTGGCTCCAAACTTCCAGTTGGGGATAGCTGAGATTTGTACCTTTAAAATGATACCAGAAATTCTTGGCCACCAGAGGGGTGCAGCCAACGTCATTTTTAAGCGTTTTTTCAGGTCTTGCCTCATGGACTACATTAATCAGATGACGTTTGCGCCATACTATGTGCCGCGCGCTAAGACCCCTTTTGTCGCGTTGAGGCCCATATATAATATATATATATAACAAGCGAGAAGTGAACTAATACGAATGATGGTGGATCTACGATTCCCAATAGTGCTCGACTATAATTTAGGAGCTGTAGTATAGTATAGTGACGTGTGGACTGTTTCACCTTACGGCTCTTCAGTGACTAAACTTTTTGTTCAATGAACAACATATAATTATATACCCAGGGAGGGTTTGAAAAAGTATATAAACTCAACAAAAAAGTAACTTCCCCCCTAAGCAAAATGGCGTAACTTTTTAACAAATAGGGTTTGAGCAACATAACTTGGCAGGAATGTTTGTAAAATTATTGGCTAACGTCTCTGAAAATTAATTTGATCCGCCATGCCATGCATGAGTGAGCACACATTAAAGGAAAAATGTCACTTTTCAAAAGTCACAAGAGTAAAAAAAAAATGAAAATTCTGCCTTTGATGTGTGGTCACTCATCCATGACTCGACGGACCAATTTCATTTTCACACATAAGTTAGTCAATAAATGTAGGAACAATCCTGCCGAGTTATTTTGCTCAAAACCTTTTCGTTAAAAAGTTATGTTATTTTATTAACATGATTAAGGGGGACTTATTTTTGTGTTGAGTTTAATTGATCAGTATTGTTGGAATAAACTCAACAAAAAAGTAAGTCTCCTCCTGATTTGAATAACATAACTTTTTAACAAAAATGTTTTGAGCAAAATAACTCGGCAGGATTGTTCCTACACTTATTGACTAACTTCTGTGTGAAAATGAAATTGGTCCATCGAGTCATGCATGAGTGAGCACACATCAAAGGAAAGATTGGCACTTTGTGTGCTCATCTCTCATGCGTGACTCGATGGACCAACTTCATTTTCACTCAGAAGTTGGTCACAAAGTGTGGGAACAATCCTGCCGAGTTATTATGCTCAAAACAAGTTTGTCCAAAAGTGACGCCATTTTGATTAGGGGATTCACTTTTTTTGTTGTGTTTATGAATCATGCACGCTTTTGTAATGCACACAACAACAAAGTAAGTCCCCCTAATCAAAATGGCGTCACTTTTCTCTTGTGTCTGCATGTGGAACTGAGTTCGGATCTAGAGTTCAGGGTTATGGCTTTGTCGGATGTGATGATGTAGTAATGTACTTCTCCCATGTGCAGAGGTTGCAGCGTCTGGTTCTTGGGGTGTACGGTTGGGCGTGTCTGATGATTCTCCAGGATATGTTATGTGGTGTGTCTTTATCCTTCAGGTTCCAGATGTTTGCCGAGTTCGGTGTGGTGCCTTTTGTCTTTGTTGTTGAAGCTCGCCTTATGTGCATTGTACCTTGTCTTGAAGGTGGTGGCAGTGAGTCCGATGTAGATTTTTTTCGCTGGTGGGGGCAGTATAGTGACTTTGGCTTCGTAGATGACATTTATTGTTGTACATTTTCCTGGTAGGGGGCACTCTGCTTTCTTTCTGCAGTTGCATGACTCTTCAGGTTGGATCGAGTCAGAGTTGATGATGTTGGTGTTGTGTGCTTTGATCATTGTTGCCATGTTGTCCATGCAGCTGTAACTTAGTTTGAGAGTGTTTCTGTTAAAGATTTTGTAGAGTTCGTCTCCTACTGGGAAGTGCTGATCTACTAGAGCGATGAACTTTTTGCCGATGTTGGTTTTGATGTGTTTGCTGTATGGTAAGTTGAACCAGGTTATGTTGCGTTTTCGTTGTTTGTGCTGGGTTCTTCCTTCTAGCCTATGTCTGTCGTCGTTCTTGGGGTTGTTGTTAACTTGGTGCCCGGCTTTGTGTAGGGCATTTTGGTAGCCTGGTTTGGCTTCGTTGAAGACTTCCTCGTTGCTGGATGTGTTAGACAGGCGTGTTTCTATGGATAGGGGTATCCTTTTTGCGATGATGGGTGGGTGGTTGGATTCGACATGAACGTACAGGTGGGTGTTTCCGGGTTTGCAGTATGGTTTGAATTTCTTGTTGGGTATGTCGAATGGTGGCCCCGGAGGGACACCGTGAATCGTGAACTTTGATTCACGATTCACGATGAGTCGCATATTGTATTGCGAACTTTGATTCACGATTTGCAAAATCGTATATTTTATTGCGAATTTTGATTCACGATTTGCAAAGTCGCATATTTTATTGCGAACTTTGTTGCAATATTCACGATCAAATTTGCAAAATCGCAACTTTTTTTCAATATTCACGACGTAAGATATACAATTCGTGAACTTTGCGTCAAGATTCATGACGAGATATTCACGACGAGATATTCACGATATCGTGAATTTGGTGTTATTAATATATATATAATTTTTTTTTTGTAAAGAAAAAAGAGAATTTAAACTGGCAACAATAGTCACCTTTGACTGATTGCCATTAAACCAAAACAAAAACGACAAAGTCCAGCTTTAAATTAAATTATTTAACCCTCTTACAAGAGGCAATGCCTTGCTTGCCCTATTGCACTGTCTGAAGAGGTTGAAGAGGAAAATATGTGAGTATGAATCATCATTTATTGATTCTCTATGAGATAATTTAAAGGGATAGTTGAGTTCTGGTAAGGAGAGTACAGTTTTGGTGAAACTGAATTTTAGTAACCAAAACCTGCATCATTACATTACAAACTAATAGTTATAACTAGAAAGGAACACAACATTACAAATGACGTAGTAAAGATCATGTTATCATTCAAAAAGAGCCGTTAAAACGTAAGAGGGCGCTCTCTAAACACTCATCGGTTTCAACCATTTTGAATAAAATGTTGTGCATGTGATGTTTTGTTGAAATAGTGATTAGATAGAGAAATAACCAACAACTATTTAAATACCTATTTTGTAACTTTTTGAAAAGAGGAAGCATTTTTTTAACGGCTGGTTCAAAATTCTCTAATAAACCTGGGGCCCCAGGTTTATTACAAATTGTTATATTTATGGATATTTCAGCCGTCTCTGAACCGATTTTGATCAAACAAAGATGATTTTATTATTTAAATATTATGCTCTTTCAAAGTTTACACTCAGTTTTTCATTACCTCACAAAAAAATAAGTAGTCTAGCGCCCTCTCTACCAAAACTCAACTATCCCTTTAATTGGTATATCTCTATTGGAAGTGTCTATGGGAAATTCCTAAGGAAATCCTATGTTGGTTTGTTTCGTATGACATATATGCACACTTTATAAATTCAAATCTAAGTTTCTCAGCCAGGTCAGAGCAGCATCTGTTGTCTGATGAATCCCCTCAAAACTATCAGGGAAACATCGGAGAGGGCAGTCATTTATCACATGCTGCACTGTCTGGTCTGGATTCCCGCAGTCACATGCAGGGCTGTCTTTCATTTTCCATCGATGGAGATGATGGGCTGACCTTGCATGGAGTGTTCTTATCCTGTTCAGAGTCACCCATTGCTTTCTGGGGAGGTTGAAGCCCGCTGGCTCTGACGTAGGGTCCTGTACAAGGTCTTGATTAGGGAAGTCGGATTCCGCCCAGGTTTTGCGCCATTCTCCTTTTAAGTCGAAGTCTTCTAGAAACTTCGCAGAAGTCCAAAAGGGTGTCCGTGATTTAAGACGCATGTTGGGTAGGTTCCCTAGGTCCTCGTGGATAGGTAGTCCGGGTTGGTGGAGGTGCGGTGTAGTTCCTTGCGCATTATCTCCTGTCTGCGTGTACTCGAGGGGGAGCAATGAAAGGGGAATCCTATGGGAAATTCTATGGGAAATTCTATGGGAATCCTATGGGAAATTATATGGGAATCCCATGGGAAATTCTATGGGAATCCTATGGGAAATTCTATGGGTCCCATAGAAACCCATGTTCCACTTTCCCTATTGAAACCCATAGAAACCAATAGGCCTATGGGTTTCTATGGGTTCCTATGGGTTTTGGTTCTATGGGAATTTCGACCTGGGGAAAAATCGCTCTAATTTGAATGGTCGAATCGTCAGTTTGGCTGCTGTTTTACCCTTCGTTTGAGTTCAATATAATTATGTTTTGTAGAATAAAATACACAGCATATGAGTTGGGAATGTGTGAATATGAAGAAAACTTGTTAAAAGTACAAAATACGAAAAACATATGTATTGGGAGTTATCCACAAACTTATATGAGTGCGTTGTCAATTTGAGTCCCCCATATAAATAAATGGATGTATTCAAATAGCCATGTATAGTTTTCTTGTTTCTTGCCCGATTATGCTCTTACTTTCAAAGATTATTCATAATCTCTTTGGATGGTATTCTGATATATTCCCTAAATATATTCCTAAATGTTTTTTTTTTTTAAGTGGGTAAAAAGTGCAAAACTGGAAGTCTATGAAAGCAACAGTTCGATTGGGTTTCAGTGTCGGGGATCTCGTAACTTTATTGACATGTGCAAAAAGTGATGAATGGTTAAAGGGATGCCTGTAAACTCCAAGAAAATTACTTGGACCTTCCTCGTTTCTCTTCTACCGTGTTGTTTAGCTTAATATGGTAAGAGAATAATAAAATAGGGTTAGATTTTATCAAATGCCCCTTTAGTATGACGATATCTATCATTCAGCTCAAGAGCGTTTAATAATGAACGGTCATAAACCTCATACACGTCATACAGTAATTCGTTGTAAAAGCTGACGCATATTTTCGCTTTTTTAACCAGGAAAGCACTGTTCTTTTTCAACGAGACTATCACACATCATTCGGACATATCTTGCAATGATTTTGGTACGGGATTGAAGTCTCAAATGTCATTTTGGGCAATATCTGACACTTTACAGGTGCACCTTTAATGAAATGTGTACTGTTTTGATCTCAGATATGTCCACTGAGTGATGTGTGAACATTTCACGTTAAATGGATATTATATGGCCAAAATGAGCGAAAATGCAGTGAAATTCGCTAAACTCATTGCATTGAATTTGAACAATTATAACTATCCACTAGAAAATTATAAATCTGAATACTTAAATTCTACATACGGTATCTTTTTTTACTGAAGAGAAATATGGAATACAAAAAGCTGTTTCATGCCTCTATTGGTAATATGAATACAATGAGGTCATGTGAGAACCACTAGAGTTCCAAGTATTACTTACTAAGTTTTGATGATTTTGACAATGTTACTATATCCATTTAATATCCACATCACTGTTCAGTGGTGCATCTGAATACTTCAATCCTACATAATTTCACTACAAAATTTCACTGCATTTTCGCTTATTACTTGGCCATATAGTATTCAGATTTAATATGTGAATGCAATGTTTGGTTAAAATTATTATTCAATAGAGAGATGATAAATATAGACAATATTGTGTGTGTGGGGGAGGGGGCATTTAGGAGGGTCAGAAACCCTTGTCCCGTTTTAGCTCTACACATTAAAGGGATAGCATACAGTTCTGGTGAAACACAATTTTAGTAACTAAAACTTGTAAGTTATCATTAAAAACTAACAGTTACTTATAATTCAATGATGCTTGAATGGTAGAAAAACATATAAACAGCTAAGTTACAGGTTTTTTATTCTTATTTTTCATTAAAAAGGCAACCAATAACACCTCCAGACACCTCAAGTTTCAACCATGTTTTTATCGAAAAATGTTAATGCAATGTTTGGTTAAAATTATTATTCAATAGATAGATCATCAAAAACAATATTAGAACCATTAGTTATATTATTTAAAATGTATAGAATTTATACATTTTCTTAAAGGGATCTGGTAACTTTGTTGACATGTGCAAAAAGTTATGAACCATTGATAAAATGTGAATTGTTGTGATCTGATATGTCAACTAAGAAATGTGTAAAAATGTGTTAAAAGGCAGAGTAATGAGCGAAAATGCTAAGCGATATTTGCTAACTAAATGCACTGACTTTGTACATAGTCATAACTATCCAGTAGATAGTTCTAAATCTGAACATTTCAATCATACATATCTTTATAACGGAAGTGAAATTTGGAAAACTGAAACCAGTTCCATGCTTCTATATTGGCATACTTGCCAACATTTGAAAGTCAGAAAACTGAACACCCGAGTACGAGGGAGCGGAGCGACGTAGGGGGGGGAGGGTGTGGGAGGGGGGTGTCCCCCTCCTATGGTAGGGAGCTTTTGCATTTTTGGACTTACAATTGTGCAATCTGGTGCATACTAGGGCTGTAGTGAAACGGTTACACGACGGTTAACCGACCGGCATCGGCAAAAACGTTTTCATTTTCACGGTTTCGGTTAACAAAAAAAAAGAAAAAAAAAAAAAAAAGATTTTTATTTTATTTTATTTTTTTTCCCCCTCCCCATTCTATAGATTTGGTCAGAAAATGGCACGTTGAACACTGCCAATCTATTACTAAAGTAAAGGTATTTTACATGTAACAAAATGTTCAAATAAACAAATGGTAAGAGGATTAATGAATAGATTAAACCTGGTAAGAGCCAGAAGAGCTAGAAGAATCATTTGTGATGAGATATCTTAATGGCACTGCCCTGCTGATTACAATTGAAAAACGGACAGATATCGGATGGTACATGTATATCCGAAAAAAAAAAATAAATAAATAAAAAAAAAAAAAAAAAAAAAAAAAAAAAATTAAAAATCGGAACGTTCCGTTTTTTGTGGCTATAAAAAGTTAAAAAACGGGACAATTCCGTTTAAAACGGAACGGTTGGCAAGTCTGTATTGGTAATACAAATACAATGAGGTATGGGAGAACCACTAGAGTTCCAAGTAAGTTTGGAGGATTCTGACAATGGTACTAGATCCCTTTAAATTATTGAATAAAAGTTGGTCCCCAACATTTTATTCCAATCGGGTAAATTTATGAAAATTCTGGCTGTTTCTGAACAGATTATACTCAAACAAAGTTGATTCTGTCTTTAAAACTGTGTCCTTTTGCAAATTATACAATTAGTTTTTCATTACCTCACAAAAAAACATTTCTTGAAGCACACTTTAAACCAAAACTGAACTATCCCTTTAATGCTACATTACTTTGGCACACATGGTACACGCGAAATACAACCACACATTATTCACACATGATATTCATGTAAAATGTATTTATTAACATAGTAAGAAATACAAATACCAATTCATTAAGTTACTGCAATTTGGATTCTTTATACAAAATGTATTCAATGAGAAAATGTAACACTTGCTATTGGTGTTGCATAAATAAACATCCGCGAGGCCGGTCATATGTTGTTAGTAACAATTTATTGAGTTCAGAATTCCATTCAATGTTAATTTCTTTCCTCAGTCCCATAATTGAGACATTGTTATTTGTCAGTGCAATTCATGATCCGCTCATCTCTAATATCAGACTTCCATATGTCAACACTTTTACATAGATGTGGTAATCTTATGAAAGTCTAGTGAGCCATTACCATCCCCCAAACCCCCCCCCCCCCCAACAAACAAAACAATAACATGAACACTCCTGTATTCTCCAGCTAAATGAACAGTTTGAATACAACAAATCTACACTTAGACATGTAATACGTAGACAATATATAACACATATTTAGAGCACCAGTTGTTGGGCATTCACTATCCGTCAGCAGTTTTTCAAATACTGAGGAAAAGGAGAATGCAATTTTGTATCATTTGTTTACATACTGAAGCTGTAGAATTACATTAACTTTTCCTGAAAATGCAGCATTTTTTCTTCTCAGAAATGGAAGGTGAATATGTTATGTCACTATAACTAAAATGTAAAATGCGTATCAAGTTTGCAATAGTGAAAAGTAATGTCTATAGTACTGGGTATTCAATTAAACTTTTGTAAACTTGGTTGTGAATAATTTAAAGAGCATGACCATTTTCATATTGAAATAGAAAATAGCTGAATGTGTATTTCTTTGTTTGATGTGGCATGTGTAGCATAATACAAACTCAAAGTCACATAATTAATGAATACTTACAAAAGCAGATTGCAAAATTTACCAAAAAAACAAAACAAACAAAAACGAATCTATCCAAAATGTAGAAGTGTGTAAAAGGGAGTTAGTATGTACAGCATAATTGCAATGGTTCTTTGAATACTTCTTTCCACCTGGATTCTCAGAGGCATACCCCAAATATTCAGGATTATTGTCTGCCATCTCATGAAATTGCTGAGAACTATTATTACATCAGGCTCAACCAGATGGTCGGTTGAAGAATGAGCAGTATGTGATACATACTCATTGACTTTTGCACAGTTCCCAATTTTGTACAGAAGACATTTTCAATTTTGAAATCTACTTTTTAAAATATTGATTAATTTCATGAAAATGATTGTGAATTATCGGTATGCAACATGATTACACATAACATCAATTTACACCTTTCAGCTATCTTCTGCTTTAATATAATACAGAAAATATTTTAAACTATGCACAAAGAAAAGTGTCAAGAGTTTCAAGTTAACACCCAGTACAAAGACTATTAAAGATACATTTGAATTGTTAAAGGGCAATATATAAACGGAGTAAGAAGACATCAAGTTAATTGATTGAAATCTAAAATGCTTAAAAAACTAGCATGTCTCCGTTTGAATATTCACACACTAGACTATACAGTACGGGAAAATAAAAATTGAAGTATTTGCATATTAAGCCCTCTGCAGACAAAGCCGACTCGACCCGATCTGACTGGTTTTCTCTGGATCAGCTCAGTTTTCAGTGCCTCGCGACACACATTTTGCCAGTCGAGATGCTAGTCAGGGCCGATTTAACACAATGAATCGGCTCCGACAGACCGGGCCCGAATCTAGCCTGATTGAAATCAGTCGGATCGGGTCGAGTCGGCTCTGTCTGCAGAGGGCTTTAGCGTAAGAAAGCATATACATGAGATGTACCACAAAAATATTGTCCTATCAATCATAAATTATAAACAGTCACCGCTTACATCAATATGTGAAATACATGCCTAGTCATAAATAAATACATACTTTTGTGTATTATATTTGGGGATGGTGGGGAAGTCAAATGAAGAAGTTACAATGTGATTGTTAATAGTGATTGTAAGAACAGTCAGCCTCTTGAGATGGAAGAAGGAGTATAAATTATATCAGATATTCTACATGACTTAAATGACACATGACAAGTTAACACACACATAAATAAATATAATACAAGAAATAAAAATTCACCTCCAACTATAAACAAAGGGCGAGCAAGCATTTACTACTGGTACACATTACTAAACAAACCTTTTTTCACCTATCATAATATTTTAAAAAGGTTAATTCTTTTTTGTTTGTATGTTGGCCATAAACGTATGTTGGCCATAAACCTATTCAGTCTATAAACACAAGGTAAATCCCACATATACATACAATGTATATTTATATTCCATGGAGCTTTCATAAGCGTAAATAAATAAGCATTTTAACTAAACAATGGTAATAAATGAACAGTCGTGTTTATTAGACTGGAGCAAAAACACAATAAAATGTATTATACAATCACTTACGTTAGATGTAAATAAATCAAGCTTTTAGCATTATATCCAAAATATAAAATGGGTTAGATCGTTTTAACCAATTGTTTTACAGTATTGGCAATTATAATAACCACCTGCATTATGTGGCAGTATTACCCTTGCATGTTTTATTTTCCAATAAGAAGGGAGCTTAATGAATACAATAGTCAAGTACACAACACACTTTCACTTTGGAGAAAAGAGAAAGAAATTAACCTCACTTCTGCATTTCTTCTAGTGCTAGAAAAGCTACCTATAAAATATAAATAGATGGCATTAAATACTTGACATTAGGTTAATATATTATACTGCAGCTTGCATATAGTTACATGTGATTAATACTAACCCAACAACCACAATTCTTGCTAGTAAAAATGGAAATGGAATTGTCCCAAGATTTAAGTTCTCTTTAAACTATGTTGAATCCACATACTTCTATATATCTTATGCGTCTCTCTCTTATACACTGCTTTCCCTCATTTACATGCAACATTCAATCCATACAGTAAAGGTTGTAACAATATGTGTGATTGTAAATCCACTCAATATTTCATCAGTCACAAAATGAGATATCTATTTTCTAATTGTTAACATATGTCAAATTCAGATTAGTGTACTAGGTAGTTAAAATGACTAAGCCTTTTCTATATTCTTACTTCAATTCTCCGTGAACATAGTACATAAACTACACACCAATTAAATACAATTGTCTTTTTCCCATGTACATAAAAGTCGTACTATCTTTTTGTTGTTTTAAAGAAATATTTAAAAACAAAGTAACAAATATTAAAATACATCACAGCCATCAAAACAGTCTGGGCATGCCACACAAAATGTATATATATTTACAATAAATAATGCCTGAATTTAACCACCTTTTGTTGGTTAGATAATTAAAATTTTCTATGAAGACTTTGAGGCATTTAGTAAACACCATGTATCAAAGCCGCTTACCAAGATCGGTAAATATCTTTTATATAAAGGTAAAATTAACAATGCAAATTCCAGCATGAAGCAACTTGAAGACATAATCAATACTATTTCCATTTTCCTGACCTGGTTTACTAAGGAATAAACAGTTCATCTAAGTTGTTTAGCATTTCACTAATGTACATCGTTACTGAATTCACTCAAATACAAACATTTGTAAAGTAAAGTGCCTCTTTGTAACAACATAAACCATGCAATAAAATGACAAGAATGTGTCCAATATGCATGAAGGTCTAGTGTGCACACGATAGATATTTCAATTTTCTCTAATGATATCTGCACTTCAAGTGCCATCTATTCCCACCTACTCAGTCCTTTATTGATATTTGCGATTGACTAATTCATCAATATCAAATATCTTTCTAACATCAGTTCATTTTACAGTCTCTGTCCATCACTTCTGAACACTGTCCAATGTTGCTTCTCCAATAGGCCCTCAAACTTGGAAATAATGTGTTGAAACAACAGCTCACACAAAGGACATTTTTGTTCTGCTTCAAAATAAGTGAAAATGGTGCTAGGTCAGATATCAAGCAGCAATGCTGGACAATCATTCCAAGCTTTTCTCTGTGGGTTGATAGTGTATCAAATGCCACAATCATAATAACCTGGATACAATGATCTATTGAACTAGGACTTGTATAATTCTGCCTCTTACAGCTAGACCTGCTCAAGGAAGCTTGTTTCCCCAAGAAACTTGCTTTGTCTTCCACTCTATGGTCATTGAGATGCACTGTCTTCCACTCTATGGTCATTGAGATGCACTGCCGCTTTTACCATTTTCTACTCTTGCGGAGGTCACTGAGGTTTCTCCATGATAATTTAATAATTTTCAGAAAGGTGATACATGTATTTTTAAAAAGGCTGATCTTAGATCCAAAGAAGTAAATTGTATAAAGTTCATCTAATGTTGGAAGCTCCGTGTTAGAATCCATTGGGTCCTATGTCGCTTCTGAGAGGTGCCGAGGGGGTTGGGAAAGCAAATGGCCCACCTGGTTAAAAGAAACAAACATGGATTGATTAAGTTCACACAAGTAGAGATGAAGAGAATAACAAAGGTTTGGTAATTAAGAAAATAAAGAAAACTGAATACTGATATATTATATGTTCAATTGGTCAAAAAATTACTTCAAGTGTGTCATTTCTGGTATTTCTTTAACCTTAACCAGGCCGGGGGGGGGGGGGGGGGGGGGGGGGGGGTGGAATCCACCCCCTGGACTTTTCGTGTGATAATTTCGCAACGCGCGCAGGTATTACCGGGTGACTTCATGAGTTTTTTCATTGAAGTCTTGCGCAACTTTTGAGACCAAATTTGCAACGACCAGGTATACCGTTCTAAAGTCACGTGACCTTATGTAAGTGAACGTCGGCCCGAAAATCGCTAAATTTTGTGATTTGTGTACAAATCCTATGGAAATTGATTTTTTCCTAGAATACACAAAACTTTCATTATTTTTCATTGTAATCAATGCAATCATTTAATTGTGGGCTAAAAATGGTTGGATAATAAGTCGAAAAAACAAGGAAATACATAAGAAATTCCAAAAAACAAAGGAATACATAAGGAAGAATTTGGGCTGTCGCAATTTTTTAATGTTCAAAACCTGTTAATTAAGTCATAAGGAATATTCATGCACGCACAAAACTAGCATATTCTGAGCAATATTTAGTGATTTACAGAGACAAAAAGGGAGATTTCTGCATAAATTTGCATAATTAATCCCAAATTTATTATTTTCAAAAAAATAACCATGCAATCTTGTAGATTATGTTGCAAGCTATCTGCGTGCCAAATTTTGTGGCGCCCCCCCCCCCCGGCAAGAGCATAGCCGAAATAACCCGGCCTGATTAGGGTTTTAAAAATAAATAATAATAATAATAATAATATATTGCATTTGTATAGTGCTTAATACAGGTAAATAAGAGAAAGGTGTTAGAGTGTCTAAAGAATCACAGCTAAAACAGCTAATCACAAATATGATCTGACCTACATGTCACAAGATTACATGTATATTCAGAAGTTAATAGCCATGTAATGGTCTTATCACTAGTTTTCTGCAATAACCTACAATTGTATTGATTTTTTGTCAACTTTGATGAATCGTACTACATTTAATTACATGGCCTACAAAAATGACAGTGCCAGACTAAAACCATCTTTCTTAGTTTTCTTTTAGCTTCACTTGTTTATAATATTGATGATATAAATTCAAACATAGGGGTTATGATCATAAATATTGCAAATATGAGACTAAACTGACCAAGTTCGCACTGAGCACCAATAAAGTTGTTTATACATCTGCACATGCCTGTCCTTCCATCACAGGTAGCACCATTTGAACAGTCACAGTTGAATGTGCAGTTAGGACCGAATTTACCCGGCTGGCATTCTGTAGGATTGAAGAAAAGTGCAAGATGGGTCAGGGCCAATTGCAAGAAAATACATGTTACACTACAATATGCAATTATTATCAAATTAAAGATTAGATAGAAGCACAAGCCATGTGTATATCAAAGATTTATCTGGTTAAGTATCTACAACAGTATCATTATCATGACAGTGTTATTTCTATTCAAAATTAATAAAAAGCTAGTGCATATTAAGTATCTTCATTGTTTTCAAATGCTTTCTTCATTTCTTATTCTCTCTAAGCTTCACTTCCAGTAATGTATTTCAACTTCAAAAGAAAAGTCTAATTGAGAGCTATCCCATGAATAAAACAGACACCCTCTGGTAGTATTGTATGAACTTACCATCAGTACAGCTTTCCCTGTAAATCCAGTGGGGCAGTCACACCTTCCTGTGACAGCATTGCACTGTGTTCTGTTGGCACAGTTGCACAGCTCCAGACAGTTTGGACCATAGAAACCAGGGGTGCAAGCTTTAGAACAAATCGGAAATCAAGAAAATACAGTATCACAACAGGGTCATGTTTTTTCTAGCTTGTAATAATCAATTAAGTCTTATTTGCAAACTATGTTAAAAATCATTTCTATAAGTACGCAATATCATTGTGTTGTTTTGAAATGTACCTGATGACCATGGGTAATAATAATTTAAATAATTATTTAAGCGCAGTAGAGTATATATTTATAGTAGCTGCGCTATATAAATGTTCATATTATTATTATTATTATTATTAATAAAATTGTTTGATTACAAATGTTTTCAATGAAATAACAATATGTAGAATTTATTTATTCAGCACCTAATATAATTGGATAACAGAGGCAACATAACAAGATTCAAAGCTAAATCATAATTCGGAGGTAATACATTACATTAGAAATTGAAATACAGTACAAAAATTATTTAAAAGTCTGAATTGTTCTTGGAAAAACATTTATACCACTTATTACATAATTATGAATCATAATAAATAGTAGGGAACAGGTTAAATGAAAGAAAGGACTCACTCTGTTTACACTCTGGCCCCGTCCTGCCTGCAGGACATCTACACTGCCCTGTCACTGGGTCACATGATGCGTCTCTATGGCAATCACACACACGCCCACAATACGACCCGTATGTACCCTCAGGGCAACCTGAAAAGGACGAAGAGAGAAGAAAAATACATTGTGTATGACAATAAAAAATTAAATGAAACAATTTGTACCAATTCTTCTAATTCACATGGAATAACATGGATGCATACTAAGATGCATGAACTTATGATCATTGCAACCTAAAAATCACTTGAAAGTATACAACATACAACTATGCTTACTGTGACTGGTACAAATATGAAACAAATAAGTTGACATATGAACTCACTAAATCTGCAGTTTTGGCCGTAGTAACCGGGAGTACAGGAGCAGCAGCCTGACATGCGGTCACACTCTGCTCCATTCTCACAGGTGCATTCTTGCTCACAGTTCATGCCGTATCGGCCCCATGCACACTCTGGGGAAAAACACATTGGATTTAAAGGAAAGTTCATATAATTATTAGTTTGGGTACATACATGTACCACCTATTGTCATAGATCCTTTTGTCCTTGATAGCAGATTCAACTTTCTAAGTTCAGTTACTACTAAAAATACACATTTATTGTCATGTGCTTGAAGTTGGGTGGTTATCATAGCAACAATTGTAGTTTAGATTTAAAAAAAAAATTAACTTTGATATCATCATGATATTTTTCAAATATTATTGAAAATGAGAACATTAATAAATCAAATCAAATCAAATCAATGCAAAGCTGCTTTCACTACTGATCCAAGTTTAATGGCCAGCATAGTAGTGATTTGAAAATACTTGCCATAAAAACTAAACATGAATACACATTTTTCTCTTAGTCTTGCTACTATCTCCATTATGAAAATACTAGAACAGATCTTACCCTGATCACACAGTTCTCCCGTGTACCCAAGACCACACCTACATTCTCCAGTAACAACATCCAGGACTCCACCATAGCGACAATCTTTCACCCGAGAGCAGTCTGGGCCGTATGTCCCTGCAGCGCATTCTAAATGACAGAAGGGGAAACAAAATAATAAATGATTGATGAGATTTGCAACTAATTTGAAACTATCATGGATCCTTAATTTGAAAAGTCACGAGTTCCTCCATTTCGACAGACCCTATTACTACATCATACATAGCCATGCATAGCTAATGTCTATCACCAAAAATAGTCACATTGAGTGAGAGAACAAACTATGGATGAATGAAAAACAGAATAATCAGCATGCTTAGACAATGTTGCTTGTATAAAGTTTAAAAAATAGTCACATTGAGTGAGAGAACAAACTATGGATGAATGAAAAACAGAATAATCAGCATGCTTAGACAATGTTGCTTGTATAAAGTTAAAAGTTAGTGATGGCGGGGGGGGGGGGGGGGGGGTGAGGAATCACACTTTACCCAGGGTCATGTTTACAGGTGCATTCATTGTGATACACTACATAATTCCCCCCTCCAATAAACAAACAAACTGAAATGGCACTTTTAGCCCTCTCATTCTTTATGTTATGTTATATTCTTATGTTAAAACATAATATTAGAGGATCTATCAGATTTATAAATAACCATCTTACTTGTCTGACAGAAGCTTCCACTGTAGCCAGGGGGGCACTCACAAACTCCCGTCTCATAGTGGCACGTTCCACCGTTGTGACACTGGCTTTTGTGCTGGCAATCCTGGCCATAGTAACCTTCTGGGCATGCTGTGGATGACAAGAAATAGTGATAACATGTCAAATACTTTCATGTGGAGGAGTGCACAGTCATAAGGTAAATAATCAGAATATTTATTGTAAAAATCTTTCTAGCTCTCAACAAAGAATGGTAAAAGAGCATATAAATATGTCATTATCATTTATTCCAGCAGTATTGTTAGTTAATATCTAGCCTCCAATATGATCAATTTGATTTTATAATGTATATTCTTTTTTTTTCATATGGAGCTGTTCAAGAATGCATACTCTCTAGACAGTTTGAATTATTTTTGTAAGTGGAAATCTTGTGGAAATACATTGCCACATATATGTAGATAGAGTATGTGATGTTCTAATGCCATTTGCTTACAAAGCAAATCCCTCTTGTCAGAAATGCATACAAGTCATGAATAATTTTAATGGTGGAAAATGTACTTAGACTGGTCTTACCTCGTTCACAGAGGGCGCCAATGAATCCAGGTCGACAGAGACATGTGCCATCATCCCTGTGGCAGGTTCCTCCATTCAGACAGCTGCAATGATGCTGGCAATTAGGGCCGTATTTACCATGCTTGCAATCTAACACAAGTTTGGAAAACAAAGTCATATTATATCATTCTGTAATTTAAGGGAATATATATAGTGATCCTAAGCATTCCATGAACATTTTTTGCTGAGATGACAAAATATCTCTTTCATGATTAACATAACATAATATAACCTACAGTCAACTCCGCGTAAGTCGAAGTCGCATATATCGAATAATCGCCTAAGTAGACGATTATAAAAAGTCCCGATTTATTGTCATACACTTGCGTGTGTTATTCCTCTGCATAAGTCGATCAAATTCCTTGTACACTTTCAAAACAAAACATGAAATTTGCATCGCATAAGTCGAAGCAATAATTTACTGACGCTGCCTTAGCTCTGTCCTTATCTTGCATCTCTCTCTTCCTCTCTTTTGCTCTCCCTTTCTCCTCTTGATACTTGATTTTGCAGTACCTACGCTTGCACATGATTAACCCCCTATTACGAACGTCGACGAGTCAAGCCATGTGTATGTAGTGCATGCAGTGTAAGCCAAGTGTATCATTCTGTGTGTGCTACGGTATCTGTGTGTACGGTGTGTTTGTATGTGAAACACACTGCATGTAGGATGATACAATGTATGAGTGTGTGTTTGTAAAGTACTGTTTGAGTTGAAAATACATGTGACCAATCCAAGGAGATCCTTGATGACTGTGACCTACCAGTGACCCAGCTATCACCAGGCCACGTGCGTTGGAAAGCTTATGTTTGGGTGGTTTTTTATCCACAGATATAATGTTGAGTTCTGTGTACATGAAAGTTTAGTTGCGTGTGTGTGTGTTTTTTTCTTCTTTTTCCTGGATGCCTGTGCAACGGATCGCCCGCTGTGCTAAGCTGCTACGACTAGCCAGAGAGGTGTAGCTATAGCAGCGCGTGGTAGGGGCCACAACATACATTTACGTAAGTCGAATTTTCTTCGACTTACGCGTAAGTCGAATATCGTCTAAGTCGAATTGTTTCACACGGTCCCGTCAAGTTCGACTTACGCGAAGTTGACTGTATATTTATTTGCGCATCTTCATCGATTCATCATTTTGGCTCTGATAGATTGTTAGACTTGAATATTATACAATGTAATAACCTAAAATTTGCAATGAAATTACAAAAATAATGTTTGAATCAATAAAATTTAATCTGGATTAACTTCAAGTTGGGAAAAACAAAATAATATAGACAAGAGACAAATGAGCTACTCACCCTTCTCACAGTTGTGTCCCTTGAAGCCTGGTTTGCACTGGCACTCTCCGGTCACAGAGTTACAGATGGTGTTACGTCCGCATGTACAGGCCTCAACACAATCCTGCCCCCACATGCCAGGCGGACACGCTGCACAAAGAAATTACAGCACACAGAATTAAAACAAAGGTTAATATTATTATACAGAAAATTGATACACCAAGTTGCTAATTGAAATATCCTTCATCAGTTTGTGTCAACAAGTTTCTTATAAAAAAGAAGGTGTTTAAAACATTGCAGGCCTGTAAAAAAGCAAGGATTATTGTATGGTTAATACTAACAAATGGCAATGAAACGACAAATTGTTGAACATATATCATAATAGCTACTGCTTACTAAGTATCATCAATGAAAATGTGTAACCAGCATTCAAAATATTGAATCATTCAACAACAATATCAACAACAACAGCTCTTTTTGTATGTTATTTTAAGCATATTTTGCAATTAATTTGTGTTAAAACATCATTTTGTACCACATCTTGAATACAAGTATCTATTTCTTTGTTTTCTAGAAGAGAATAAATGGATAGTGAAATGCAATAAGGATTTCTACTCACGTGAGCTGCACTCATATCCTGCAAACCCAGGTGGACATCTACACGCCCCTGTGATGTGATCACATGGGTTGTCATTGCCACATTGACAGGTCTCTGAGCAGCCTTGGCCAAACGTGCCTGGGATGCAAGCTGCAAAGATATCAATCAATATACAATTGTAGAATAACAGTCAAACTTTTTATTTAAACATTGTTTTATTATGTTTGCATTATTATTGTAATTTAAGGCATATACATGCTCATCAGAGGAACATGATAGTTTCCACATTGACAAATCTCTGAGAGAAGTCCATATGTTCAAACAAGCATTTAATAGGTCAAAGTACAATCACAAAGTTAAGACGTCATATGCATCACCTCTGATGACATTATTTTCTTTGTCACTGCCATTACTGCCATCTTCATCATCAGCATCATCATCATAAGGACCCTTTTCCTTTTCCTTCTACCCCTCCTTCTCATCATGGTCATCTTCATCATCAGACAACCATGGGAGGATTATTTATTGTCACCTTTTAGCCATCACTATCATCATTCTTATCATGATCATCACCAGCATGTATCACAATCGTGATTGTGCTATGGTGGTATCAGTACCAGCATGTATCACAATAGTGATTGTGCTATGGTGGTATATGACTATCATCATTACCAGCATGTATCACAATAGTGATTGTGCTATGGTGGTATATGACTATCATCATTACCAGCATGTATCACAATAGTGATTGTGCTATGGTGGTATATGACTATCATCATTACCAGCATGTATCACAATAGTGATTGTGCTATGGTGGTATATGACTATCATCATTACCAGCATGTATCACAAAAGTGATTGTGCTATGGTGGTATATGACTATCTTCATTACCAGCATGTATCACAATAGTGATTGTGCTATGGTGGTATATGACTATCATCATTACCAGCATGTATCACAATAGTGATTGTGCTATGGTGGTATATGACTATCATCATTACCAGCATGTATCACAATAGTGATTGTGCTATGGTGGTATATGACTATCATCATTACCAGCATGTATCACAAAAGTGATTGTGCTATGGTGGTATATGACTATCTTCATTACCAGCATGTATCACAATAGTGATTGTGCTATGGTGGTATATGACTATCATCATTACCAGCATGTATCACAATAGTGATTGTGCTATGGTGGTATATGACTATCATCATTACCAGCATGTATCACAAAAGTGATTGTGCTATGGTGGTATATGACTATCATCATTACCAGCATGTATCACAAAAGTGATTGTGCTATGGTGGTATATGACTATCATCATTACCAGCATGTATCACAATAGTGATTGTGCTATGGTGGTATATGACTATCATCATTACCAGCATGTATCACAATAGTGATTGTGCTATGGTGGTATATGACTATCATCATTACCAGCATGTATCACAATAGTGATTGTGCTATGGTGGTATATGACTATCATCATTACCAGCATGTATCACAATAGTGATTGTGCTATGGTGGTATATGACTATCATCATTACCAGCATGTATCACAATAGTGATTGTGCTATGGTGGTATATGACTATCATCATTACCAGCATGTATCACAATAGTGATTGTGCTATGGTGGTATATGACTATCTTCTGGAGATGTGAACCTAGTATTTCTCATATATATCATTAAAAACATGATTATTTCTCCTGGTTGAGTAATAAATATGCAGTGATATGGGAAATGCAGAGTTTCTCCAAGTTTAATATGTATTTCTGTATGGTTACCGTATCTAAAGAGTAGTCATAATATTTATAATAGCTAATTGTAAAAAGCAATGATTCTTGGCTTGCTTGCAAAATATCTTATTACATGACTTTCACTCCATGCAGTGGGTGCAGAAGCACTAAACAATTCGTGGGTTGCATTAATTTATATAATAATTTTAATTCTGTGAATGTTGTCATCATATGAGTAATTCTGAAACTACTATTCGGGTAGAATGGTTTCCACTAGCCTGCTATTCAACTTACGTCTGTTACACAGCCTGCCCCTCCAGCCAGGAGCGCAGGTACAGTCACCAGTCTCAGGATCACATTCTCCATTGTTCTGACAGCGACACCTCTCCTCACAGTTACTGCCATAGTAACCAGACTCACAGGCTGGCAGATTGCATGGGGAATAATTATTCAAAAAGTGATTTAAGTTTTCATTCTTTTATCCTTGACTTAATTACAATTCAAATTATAAAAGGTTGCTAAATAATGACATAATATCTACAATTTATACAATAACAAACTCCAGTAAACTTTACAAACATCAATAACTTGAATGAGTGCATGTGTATCGAGGCACAGATATGAACAGGAAGGTTGTTCCAGAGAGTGGGTGTAGCAATTGATAATACACTTACAATACAATATCATGTCATAATATCAAGTATAAGTATTAATGTGTGATCTTTATAATTATGGCACAAGTTCTTGTCAAAAGCAACTGCTCTTATTTTGAACAAGCAAGGAATTCTCGAGATAGAGCCACTAAAGATGAGGCCAGTAATTTAATTCTTAAGCCTTTCATGGTTTAATATTCACACAATTCAACTACTGACATGATACATGTTTACAAACAATCTAGATATCTTTTTTGTAAGAAGACAATCAACAAATTATGAATGTTTAAGTCCATTAAAAAAAAAGAGGAACATACCAATGCCACAGTTGTCTCCCTTCCATCCAGAAGCACAGATGCAGCTTCCGTTGACCTTGTCACATGTCCCACCATTGAAACACAGGCATCGCTCCACGCAGTTATCGCCATAGTGACCTTCAGCACAAGCTGAGGGAGGAGAAGAGAGGTTCAAAAACATGAACATTAATATGATATCATTGTCAAGTCAAGTCATTGTCCTCACAATGGACATCATAAACTATGTGAGAAAATGTTACAATGAGTTCTCCCACTCATTTAGTCATAAATGCACATGAGTCAAACCATATACCAATATCACTGACACCAATGAGCAATTTAAGCCTTGGGCCTGTTTCAGAAAACTTGACCAATTAATGAAAATGTTAAATTATTGTGACTACTATGGTAACAGCTATAATCACAATGCTGATTGGCTTTTATTGTATACAATATTTAGACATTTACAACAATTGGTTATGTTGTATGAAAAAGAGTTGAAATAAAAGAGTTGAAATAGTGTTTTATCATTTTTGAACTAAGGAGATCAGATTTTGGTTCATCAGTGTTTGGTTTATTTCTTCTTCACTGATAAGGAATATCTACCACAGATATGCGAGAATGGGACTAAAAGATAACTTACGCTGTTGGCAGGCCCGGCCAACCCATCCTGCCTCGCAGCTACACGTTCCAGTCACATGATCACACTCTCCATTCTGACAGATACAGCGTTGTTGACAGTTGATACCATAGCGACCAGTCTGGCAGCCTAGTGGGGTAAAACAAGAATCATTTTTGCAATTATTTAATACAGAGTATTAGGGATAAAACGTGGCATTTTCAGTTGAATTGCATCTTGCGTAGCCTGAAGCTGATCATGAGCTGCTTGATCACTCAGAGCATTGTTTGAACCAGTACGTAATACACCATTGGGTGGACTGTACTACACCAGAATCAGAAGAAGAAGTTTACACATTAAAAAGTTACCTTACAGTTATGAGACTATGTGGTCCCATTGGGTACATCTTGTACCTTTTTACCCATAAATTGCTACACCCACTTTTAACCCATAATAAGGCCCCCTCTCCTTGTTGATTGTTGTAATAACTCTGAAAAAAGCCAAGATCTCTGGGGTAAGGGGAGGGGGGCCTTTGAGCCCCCCCCCCCCCCAGTCTTTTGAAGGTCCGAGAAAGCCCAGTCTTTTTAGGGTTAAAGGGTACCACAATCCAAAAATAATATTCCTATCAATGAAAGGTTATATCTTTAGTAGTCCATTCCACCAACAAGTTCAGAACAAAATTATATATAATTGGAAAACGCATCACCATACTAAAGCATGCTTCATGGGTCTGCATATGAAGACTACCTTTTGGCGAACGCATCGTACAGAATTCTATTGTCTCTAAACGTACCCGTGAATAGAATTGGTGCACTGACAGATGTTTGGCACATACGGAACCATGAGGTCATGTTGCTTCGGTAAGTGGTGGTAATTAACTGTATTGTTTATGAATTACACAACCCTTTGCAAAGTGTTGTATATCTGTTATATATCACAAAACAAAAGATTAAAGAGAAGTGTGTAATAACTGACCCTGATTGCAGCTAACTCCGAGCCATCCGCTGGGGCAGATGCACCGTCCACTCACATGATCGCACTCTGCATTGTTGGCACAGTCACACACGCCAAGACAATCCTCACCATACAACCCCTCCGGACATTCTACAAGATATACAAAACATTCATTTTAATTGAAATGTAAGAATATATAAACAGACAATGCTCAAATCTTGGTGCAATATAGCTAGGTCTCAATCAGTTAGGTTCATTACTATGGTCACTCTCTGCATTGTAAGAAGTCACAGAGTTGGAGACAATTGCCACCAGAGAAACCCTTAGTACAATCTACTGACAAATCAACAACCATTGCATTGACATATGATACACAATAATTAACAGATAAATCAAGAACTTTTGTTTCAGTTATAAAATGCACACAATGCTGCACATTCAACATAGTTAGTGCAGTTCTACAACTTTGAGACAATCCTCACTCAGGACATTCTACATGTTAATAAAGGCAGAAATATTAAATTAAATCTAGCTGTAGGAAAATAAAATGTGTAACTGTTTGAAACTACTATTGTATTTATTAATCATTGTTGATAGTGTAATTAATAATGACATTAATAATAACTATAATATAGGAGTTTTATAAGGTGCCAATTGCAAGATGTTGATGCTGCTGACCTCTCCTGCAGCCCAGTCCTGTGTAGCCAGCAGGGCAGTTGCAGTTGCCATTATTGGGGTTGCAGCGCGCTCCGTTACCACAGTTACACCGCTGCTCACAGTCAAGGCCATGGAAACCATCCGGACAGGCTATCAAAAGAAAATAGATAACAAATACAGAAGATAATTTATCATTATTGTAACAAGTCAACATGAACATTTTTTTCTTTCAATTTACATTTGTTTGTTGCAGTGTTATTCCCATTTTATTTTGCCCAAATGACATTAATATACGAAAGAAGCCTCTTCATACCAGTACAGTTTAGGTTAACATATGCACTTTTGAACTAAGCCTCATGACTATAGTAAAATTATTCAATTATTCTTTATTTATTTAAGATTTTCATCTAAAGAGATGAATAACAGATAGAAAGTGATTTGTCAATAATACTACTCACGTTTGTCACAGAATCGCCCCCTCCAGCCCGGTGCACATGTGCACGCTCCACTGATGTGGCCACAGGTAGCATTGTTGAGGCACATGCAAAGATTCTCACAATTTCCACCATAAAATCCAGCTTCGCAAACTGTGAATGAGAAAGAAAAGGATATCAATATATCACATAATAGAGGTTCAATATATTTCATTAAATTTGCCTCACATATGCAGCAGTATATAAAATACTGGCAAATTGAAATCTGCTATCTGCCATCTACTACCCATGTAACAAAGAAAATGATTTCTCCTCTCTGTCTATATTACAGATGGACTCTTCTGTTTCCCCATTACATACCAGGCTCAACAGCTTCCATCTACGATGTGCTACAAGAACAGTGTGGGTTGTGTACAAAGTCTATGGGGATTTCAGAAGCTTCGAAGGGAACGAGTTAATAAGTCTGACATACACCACGGGTGAAGTGATGTGTACTAATCATTTGTACGCATACCTTGGTCACACATCTCCCCCCTCCATCCCGGAGTACAGATGCACTCTCCCGTCTCCGGATCGCATCCAGCACTGTTCTCACAGGTACATCTGGTTGAGCATCCCTGACCAAAGAAACCAACTGGGCATTCTGCAGTGGACAAACAAGGATTTGATTAGCATTACAACAATCTAAGGTTGGATGTGATTACAAGCTCTGTGCAGATTATATGAACAAATATATGCAGGTAATAGTAACACATTCTTCCTATATTTCACTAGCAATTAAATAAAGTCGCTTGATTAAAACTGCAAGCAATTGAACACATACTCATATTTTCATCTCAAAGTCTCCATTTCGAATCATCATCTTGCATTGTTTAGAATATTATCACTGCATTTTAATCAATGTGTAATAAATCTCAGTCTTGAAAGTGTCTAAAAGTCCTGTAAAAGAGCGAGGTATTTACCATCAGTACAGAACTGCCCCCTCCAGCCAGGCTTGCAGGTACATTCACCAGTCGTAGAACTGCACTCTGCTCCATTCTCACACTGACAGTCATGGCGGCACATCAGACCATAGCGACGAACAGGACAAGCTAGGGCAAGAAAATGAGAAATAATAATAACCACAATAATATAATAATGTTTCAAAGTGATGTACATGTACTACTACATACCATTATCATCCTGGCTTTAGCCAAGCTACCATGATTTCAAGGAATATATTCCTGCCAGGTACCCATTTACTTAACCAGCAAATATGGATAAAGTGCCTTGCTGATGAAGGACACACCTATTGCGGTTGGCAATTGAACCCATGACCTTCATACTAAAAATGGCCCAAACCAATATACCATGCATGACACTACCACAAAACCCCACAAATATAACAATAAAATAACAAACAGTTAGTATATAACTTCTCTCTACAACATCAATCAAATTTGACTTTGATGCTTGTCAAGTAGAGTTATGGAATGGACAGTCTGTTCCAACATCATATTAAAAATGCAGCATAAATAAGACAATGAAAACATAAAAGATGGTTTGAGAAAGTACAAGTGCAAATAAATGAGCACATGAAGTACTTGGTTTATAGCTACTTACGATCCCTCAAGCACATGAAGCACTTGGTTTATAGCTACTTACGATCCCTGCAGTTTTCATATATGAGCACATGAAGCACTTGGTTTATAGCTACTTACGATCCCTGCAGTTTTCATATATGAGCACATGAAGCACTTGGTTTATAGCTACTTACGATCCCTGCAGTTTTCTCCAAAGTATCCAAGAGGACAGAGACACTCTCCTGTAGCCTTGTCGCAGACCTTGTCCTGGGTACACG
>JBAMJV010009976.1:0-19929 GCA_037951105.1 Echinarachnius parma | reverse complement strand
CCACTCCTCGCCCTCGCCCCGTCCTAACTTTCGCCTCCCCCATCCATTCATTGGTTTGGATTGCCAGTAGTAGACATTTTGTTTCATCTTAACTATGATAGTTCATATGAATCAAAATTCCGAACAGTTTATATCAAACACAATTTTGAACTTCTGGCTATCCAAACAGATGAAGGGGATGGGTCGGCGAAAGTTAGGCCGGGCTTTTATCCGCTGGAATCGACCTGCAAATAATTATACTGGCTACGCCATCGAGTCAAATTTGAGTCTTTGGAGACGGTGTGATCATAATTAATTGTATCAATTTGAAATCATAATTTTATCAATTTATAAATATTGGTTCGCATTATTATCAGTATGTGATCAGGATATATCGGATCGGCTGCAGAGCCACTTTGCATACCCATCATCATGGTTGTATAACTATAGGCCTATGCATGGTTTGATGATCTCCGATATAACATCTGCTTGTGTCATGTGTGTCTGGGGTGAAAAGTTGTCGGCTAATTACATTCTATGCTCCTGCTGGAACACTCAAACGGGATAAAATTAGAACCAAATGGAATTACAATATCCATAGAAAAACGATAAAATACTCCTTTGAATAGTGTTATTTAAAAAAAAAAGAATTTCGAAGATTAATTTTAAAATGTACATTTTCAATATGATGCTCTGATGCATAATATGCACCTTTTTATTTTATTTTATTGACAAGGAATAAATAGTTATTAGTGTAATTTTGCAAGAAAACATTACTTGATATTAAAATAGACGGTACTTCGATCAATGTCATCACTTTTAACGATATACCTTCGTATGGATGACGTAAGACATCTACTACAAGACCTTGACACCTCGGCTGTGTGTGATGTAGTTTTGACAAATTAAAGGGATCTATGTAGTAACTTAGTTGATATGTGCAAAAACTGGCCAAGGGTTGATGCAATGCATATTTTTGTTTTTTATTTGATATGTCCAAGAGTGATGGGTAAAAATTCCATGACAAATTAATGCCATCATGACCGAGTAATGAGCGAAATGCAAAGTTGTATTTGCTAACTAACTGCGCTTACTTTATACACAGTTATAATTCTCCAATCATAAAAAGAGACATTCGGAAAAGCGAAACCCGTTCACTATTTCTACGGTATAGTACGATTACAATGAGGTATTTGAGTACCGCTAGAGTTCTAGGTAAGTTTTGTGGATTTTAGCATTGTTACTGGATTCATGTACTGTTCTGATTCAACTGAACTTACTTCATTCAAACCTTTCCGTTTTTTGGCATTTCAAATATTCAATTTGTTATTGATATAATGTTTGTGATTCAGTTGGAACAAACAATAAGTGAGGAATTTTCAACTTTGTACACACACAGCTATGAAAATTAGTCAAGAAATATCATTTTTAATGTTCGCTCATTATAGTCGTGGCCATGATAAATATGTCACTCATTTTACCCCTAACACTTTTTGCATACGGCAACATAGTAACTGCAAGTAGATTAAAGTCTCTGAATATAACTCCTTGGTGCACTCTAAAAATGAAGGTGCTAAAAAACGAGTGCTGCTCGCGATCGTGCACCTGGAGGAGCTAATTTAGCACTACAAGTGTAAGTAGTGAATAAAAGTCTGCGAGGTGCTAAAAGATCGGTGCTGAAAGAACAGCACCACAACGTGCTAAATTCGTAACAATAGAAACTGTATGATACTTTCGTTAGAGTGCATTTGGGTTCCCGTGATGCGAGTTAGCTCAGTCGGTATCGCGTCTGACTTGGACGCGTGGGATCCAAGGTTCGAATCCTACTATCGGACATCTTTATCCTGCTTCTTTTACCACGAAATACATATGAGCTAAATTAAGTTCCGAGTTAACGGAAGCCACCCCTCCCCCCGTATTATCTTTTAGCACTATGGGTTTTATTCATCACACACAATGTGGATTTCTCAGCACCAAAAGTGCAAATTCGGTAACACCTCAAGTGGTGCTAAACTAGCACTTGTACTAGTGCCAAAGCAGCACAGGCGGTGCTGTCCCTATGCGAGCACCGAAAAGGTGCTGAATGTAGCCCTCCTAGTGCTAAAAACAGCACTTCTGTTTTTTTAGTGTGACTAGTTCCCTTTAAGTTGTGGGAACGTAGGAACAACGATAATCACGTTTCGAATCTTATATGCAGCTAATTACATATAGATGTCACTGGTATAGATATACGTTTTTTAATTTTTTAATTTTTTTTTACACATACTACATTTTCCTTTTGCCAATTTGGTATAGACTACTTGATATAATTATTTTCTATAGTGCAAACACCTTTTCAAACGGTGTGACTTTTTCGGATCTTTTGGTCTTTATTTTCATCGGTATTTCAACATAATGGTACCACCTTTCCCAATAAGCATTATTAGGTTGGTGTATTATATATGTTCACATTTATGCGCATGTCTTAATTGGATTGCCAAAGCAGCATAATTATTATGAACTGGAGACAAGTTTTTAAATTAACATGTTCCTATAAGAAGTACACTATACAATTATTTGGAAAATTACCTCATTGTGCATTATGTGTTGCTTTGTCGGACAAACTTCTGGCAAGCTTTCAGGTTGCCATAAAAGGACTAATTGTGTTAATACACATTTTGATACACATTTTATTTAATTAATGTTATTGAATAGTACATGGGTCAAAAGACTCACGACTCTCCATTCGACCCCCCCCCCCCCCCCCCTTCCACCGTTAAACAACTCTTTTTTTAAAATCTGGCCTGTAATAGTGCATGGGCTCGATCTGGACGATTGCCTTCATATCAGCCACTAGTCCACACAATGTATGGCATTGTGTAATAATAATAATAATAATAATAAAGAAGTCTTCTAATGCACAATTTCCACATTTTAGAACCATTACAGATGGCTCTGAATAGCGATGACGTCATACTTCGCGCATACTGATGCATTTGGCAATTCTTTCACAATACTTTAACTTTTATACACTTTTGGGGTGCATGTTGCATACAGAGTTGCAATTCATTGCAAATCAAAATGTGTGACTAAATGCACACATCTGATTGGTTGAAATGTGCATATTTTCTACCTTGGTTAATGTTAACTTAACAATCGATTGCAACTCTATATGCAACACCTCCCCCCCCCCCCCCCCCCCATGTCGATCACGCTTTCCCCCTTCCATAACCCCCCCCCCCCTTCTCTCAGTCTCAGAACATGGAAAGCGGACCTTATATCCATACCCTGGTTCATGTCCCCGAGCGGCACATATTATATTTCAGAGAGTTCAGTCCCCTTTCAGAGGAGATTAGGAGGCGATTAAGGAAATATCCGCGTTTACTCAGCTTACGTCTGGCTCCGCTATTGGTCCGCAGTGAATGCTTCCGTTCGGGGGTGGTTGGTTGAAACACAACCCTCCTCCCAATTTAGTAATTTACCCCCTAATTACTAAGGTGTGACACCTGTATAGGAGTGTAGAACTGGCATTTGCAGGTCCTCAGCTTTAAAGGTCTGTGCCGCCATATATGGTCATCGATTGTATGTATGTGTCGTATTTGTTTGTTTCTTAAGTTACTTCCGTATTATTAACATAATTTTTGTTGGGAAATTATGGCTCCACAAGTGCACTGGGCATTTTTTGTAGTTCACTATCTCCGTTGGTACCGTCATGTTAATTTGTTTATACACTATTGTAAATGCTAATTGTATATATACTTTGTAATTGTTTTTATTGGAAATGAAGATGAATAAAATAAATTGTATTGAATTGAATGGTTGTATTTGAAGCAAACAACAAAATAATACAAAGCATTGCAACACATTCAATTGCACCGATGAACGTGAAAGACGTTATCCTCGGTTTTTCCCAATGCCACCACGATCACGTTAAGTTGAGGTTGTTTTATATAACAGTGACAGTCCTCTCTTTCCAAGCCTGCTGTAGATATAGTACTCAAGAGCAAGGTGATAATCGAATCGGTATCACTTGGAAAGTTTCTCTAGGAGAGGACTAATGTCAGTCTACCTCTTGGGTGTCGACACGGTGTGACTCAGCGATTCCCTGCCTGGAAATTATCACTTAAGCGAAAGATTGCGCCAATGATCACAATGATCTCGCGACTTTAACTTTGGACCCAGAAACCTAAATATTTAGTCTTACCGCCTAATAGTTAGGATAATAGATCCTGGTGCCATACCACTTGATCAATTAAAGTACATCGTGTAAACCACCTTACGTAGTTATAGTAACAATTTAACAACATCATGAAAGAATAAGTGTTAAAGAGAACAAGTTAGACGCTGTTTTATAATACAAACTATGAGCAAGAGTAATGAATTTAACAGTCATAATGGCAATACAAGTGTTAAACGCAAATTAATACAAAACATATATTAAAAGGATCAGTTAAAAGATATAAATGAAATATCGATATGTAGAAGATAAAGAGTAGACAGCAAATTGACCAAACTAGTGATAACTATAATAGTTCTATTAGTCTTTAAAAAAACACAGATTTGAAAGCAGAACCCGCGAAAGGTGCACAGGTATGCGTTGCCGTAATGTCAGTGTAACAAATGGTAACTCAGTAAATGCGGTTGATTGCACATGATACAACGTGTTAAAGCTATCATGGGGTTATTGCAGAAGAATTTAATTTAGTCAGAAATTGCACTAACAACAAAACCAATGAACAAGCAGGGACGAGAATATAGAATAACAACATTGTTGGGGAAAAGTTCAAACTCATTGTTTGACATAATTATTATTACCTTTATACGAGGTTCATTGGTCAGGAAATTTTTTCCGTGTGATCATTCTGTCCTCGCTTTAACGACTATACAAGAACACACACACAAGGTGCAGCATAATATTCAAGATTGCCTTCAATGTGACTCCCTTGCTAGGGACAATGTTTCAAGGAAGAGCGACAAGCCGTTGAGCCAGCGAGATGAGTAGGTGTTCCACTCCGAATCCTACAAATCAGTCGTTTCTCTTTGGGATCGAGCCCTCCTTCATCGGCAGCTGTATACGGTGGCTCGCTGAAATGCTCCGTTAGGATGCTGAAGCTGCCTCATTTACTCGGTCGCATATTAAAGGGATCTATTAACTTTGTTGACATACGAAGGGTTGATACGATGTGTAATTCTTAATTTGATATGTCCACAGAGTGATGTGTGAAAATTCCATGCTAATTGAAAATCATATGACCGAGTAATGAGCGAAAATGCAAAGTGATATTGGCTAACTCATTGCACTGACTTTTTACACAGTTTAACTTCTCCTCAGGAGAACGTCATATCCGAGGACTTAAAGCATAAATATTTGTACAATGAAAGAAAAATTCGAAAACCAAAACTGCTCAATGCTTATATATTGCGTTTCGGTAGTATAAATACAACGAGGTATAAAGGAACCGCAAGAGTAAGTAATTTTGGTAGATTTTGAGAATGTTACTAGATCTATCTCTTTAACACTTCCAACACCATGCATACAGACGAAATAGTTCACATATTTGATTGTCGAGTTTGCTGCTATGTCAGTGGTTACGTATAACCCGCTGTTGTTAGTGCACGCGCAGATGACGTTTCATCATTTCTGTACTGTTCGAAAACATGGCAGCCTCCAGTAGTGGTCAGTCAAAGCAGATGAAAGTGGTCTAAAAGATCGATTAGTTCTATTTCTATATAGTGATATAAGGAATTATACAACTCGAAGTGAAAGGAACTATGCACTTATTAATAACAGTATTTAGTAAGCAAAATGCCAGAGCATCGTTTCCCTTTAAACATGTTAAAGGAAGGTAGTTAATATAGGTTTTCCCGGCCAATTTCCCACATTACGCGCCCAAATTCGTTTATTGTGCATTCAATTTCGTCAAATTGCCGTGGAGGAGTCGCTTTGGTCATTCAAATTCATATTCCGAGCATGCATATTCGTATATGGGCACCCAAATTTCAAATCGCACACTTCAAATTCGCAAATGGGCATTCGATTTCATCATTGGGCGCTATTTTCAACAAATGGGCATTCAATTTAATACGGCAAGCTTGACAATCGCTCGTTTGTGCATTCAATTTCGTCAATTGGTGACCAATTTCCATACATGCTCATTCAATTTAAGTTACACAAAACAACATCCATACGTATTCACAAATAAACATCCATACGTATTCACAAATAAACATACTGTATATACATTTATTTATACAACCACATACATAGTTACGCTCATAAGATATAGGCGTACCTAGGGGGAGGGTTGGGGGTTCAACCCCCGGTCTCGACTGTCATTATCGCTGGTCTCGGGCCTCGAAAAGTGCGCATAGCACTGGTCTCGGCCTAATTTTTTTTCGAAAATTACCGGCCTCGGCTTTGAAAATTTCCTACGACTACCCCCCCCCCCCCCCCCCACACACACACACACACATACACACACACACACAACCCCCTCACAGGTTTCTCAAGCACTGGGTTTGGTCCCGACCTCGAAAATTGTGGACCGGACCTGGTCTCGGTCTTGAAAATGTCGTAAATTCGCGGTGTCGACTTCGGAAATCTTCTACGACTACCACCACCCCCGCTGACAGAAATTTTTTTCTGAAGAAATAACCCCCCCCCCCCCCCCCTTGAACAAATCCTGGGTTCGTTACTGGTTACGCTCACATAAACACACGCACACACATTCACCTTTTATCTTATATACATAGTCTCAACCATTATTTCATCAGGCTATATTTTTCATTTTTTAGATGTACTTTTCAACATTGAATCTTCACTTTTCGTTATTCCTCGGTCACATTTGTCTAGATCTGTTTGATGTTCAATTATGTAATCTGTATTTTCTTATTTTTACATTCATTCGTTCATCATCTTGTCTTAACTTTAATTTTTACTTTATCATCATGCGAGTTCATAATGTAATTTCATCACATGATGTTATTTGTCATGTGATCGTTATTGTATCATACTTTTTGTTCACCATTTTGTATTTTTATTTCCATCATGCTTTCTATATCATACATGTACCACGATGTTAAATAACATGTCCACTGCACATTTTTAATTTGAATGCCAATGTAATGAACTTGTTTGCCTATGCGCGAATTCGAATAACCGAAATGACACCCGAGACTGCTAGAGATGAAATTGAATGCCCATTGACGAAAATCAGTGCCTATATCTCTTACAATAGAATGGCGCAAGTGTGAAATTGGTCGCTCTGTTATTCAATATGAATGACCAAAAACGATTTTGAATGACGATATGTCGATCCAAGCGTGGATTAGACGAAATTGAATGCTGCTTATATGAAATTGCATGAGAAAATAGCGAAATTTACCGGGAAAACCAGTGAGGTGATAATTTTCAATGTTTTTTCAGGGTGATGAAGATTGCTAACTCTTTCATTACCAGCTCATTATAAGAGCGTTGACAAATTTTAAATTTAATTACGGAAACATAGACAACAAATTATACAATAATTAATAAATAAATGTAAACAAAAACAATAGTTACATAATCACTTCTAATTAAATATTAATCTGATAAACCGTATTTTGTGCGATGTCATGTTATGAGGCCTCTGAGTCGGGAAGGGTGTATATAGGCGCCTATATTTATAATGACATTATTATTTTAAGTAATATTTCATGGAAATATGAATATTAATATACTACAAGACCGTGGGATAATGAAATAAGTCCGGCAAGTGACATCTAGTGATACGCATTTTATGTGTGCATTGAATTTTAATTTACCTAAAGTTTGGGATAAGAAGTAGTCGCTGATAATAAATCTACATAATTATGAGGCCTATGTTGACACCAACAACTTAAATGGATCTAGTAAGTGTGTTAACATGTGCAAAAAGTGATGAATGGATGATAAATTGTGTGTATTGTTGAGATCTAATATGTCCACTGAGTAATGTCTAAACAATCCACGTTAATGAGCGAAAAGTGATATTTGCTAACTCATTGTACTGACTTTGTACACCGTTATGGCTATCCAGTGGATAGTTCCGAACACTTCAATCGTAAATATAATTTTAACAAAAGGGAAATTTGAGAAACAAAAACCTGTTCCATGCTTCTATTGGTAATACGAATACAACAAGGTATGAGGGAACCATTACAGGGGACAATGTTACTAGATCCCTTTAAGTTTAGTTCAATTCCGTGCTGCATGAGAAGCTTTAATCAGACGAAATATACCATTTCTGTTTTTCACAATTATTAGAAGATATCTTTTGCAAATAGTATAATTGTTTCAAGAAATACTATTAGGTAGACTAGAGAAAATAAGTCACCAATTGCTTGTTAAGAGTTAACATATTCGTGCGTACACTAATTTATATAATCCCTTTTCTAGAAAAAGGAAGACGAGGTGTATAATGTGGCAGGGGGGGTAAGAGAGGGGTATCGTATTACCCCTGGAAGGATCGTTTCAATCAAGGAGGGGGTATTACTATGTGCCATGAGCCTCCGACACGGATGTCAGGGGTAGGCTATCGGGCGCCTTGTTGCTGGTGGAGAGGGAAGCCCGTAAGACATGTAAGACAGGCATGCTGACGTGTAGGAAACTCATGTTCCAGCATCCGGGGGCGTAGCCGCTTAGCCGGGGGTTAGGGGTAAGGGGGGGGGGGGGGGGGGGCTCAGCCTCAATGGGGCGAAGAATGTAGGAAATATGAGGGGAGGGGGCGGCCTGCATACGCCATAAATACATTCTAAAATATTTTAGTATCGGTCAATGTTTGGACCATATACAGGGATTGTAACATGGCGACATGGGGGACGAACATTTCCTCATGGACAATTATTGCTCGTCCTTACTCACATCGTTACGCAACCGCAACATCCAACCCTTAAGGGTAGTCCGTAGCATTGGTGGAGGATACATTGTCAGCAGGCATAAGTGCATGTATAACTAATATCCTACAAGATTATACAACAGTTTTGTGGAAAACATTTATAGAAGTATAATAATATATATGAGTTTGTTTGAAATAGTTCAATGTAACGCTCATCCCGATCACACGTTCATTGCTTATTGTTTTAAATAATTTCCATCCGTTTGCCATGCCATTTGTACAAGCTGCCATATATATAGCTTCAAGACTATTGATCAAATTATTTTTTCAAGACAATTACACTGATATACAGTCTGCCCAGCTAACCCAATGTTTTCGCACATGACAGGACACCATCAAATTGGCCATTTAATAGATACATAACAACACACATAATCTATACCTATTTTCAATTAATACCTTCAACATAATTTAGTTCTGTCAAAATAATTTATGTTTTAAAAGAGTGCGCTAAACCAGAGCGCGCCTTTAAATGATTCAAATCGCACTTTTCTCGGTAAATTAAATCATATTTAAGTTTAGACCACACCCAGCACTGACCTTGAATCACACAAAGAACAATTACCGCTACAAAGGCTATTATGAAGAGTTAATAATAGTTCTAAATTCATATTCCTTCCTATGCTCTATAGCAAAACACGACAAAAAAAAGAAGAACAAAAAATGACGAAACACTAACGCTTCCGCAACCTCGGGAAGTTGGATTTATGATTTCACTTTTCCTGAAAAGAGAGGGACAATGCGACTGGTTAGTCAAACTAATCATTAACTGAAGGACTTAGGGTACTTAAAACAAAAACTAATTAGGCTACGAAGGGTGTTCCCTTCTCGTTACGACCGGCCAGTCATACTCGGGCGAAGAACCACAATCTCGTTATTATTAGCAATTACCATTGTTCTTGCCGTTAAAGGGTACCATACCTTGGAAAATAAATGCAACGCAAGAGGAACCAAGAAAATGTTATTGTGGCGAGGGACTAATTCATTGATGTATTTTTCAAATTAAGTTAATGTATTTATTAATTCGTTCATGAATTAATTTTCTTATTTATCTATTCCTTTTTCAATTGCTGAATGTATTTATTAATTAATTTATGTGTTTATTTATGTATTTATTGCATACGATGTTTACGAATTAATTTTTTGCAATTATTTTCTTTGTAAATAAGATATGTATACATTAATTTGTCTGTATCATTAGAATAAGTATTCGTAACATACCATTATGTTGAAATATATGAATAAATTAAATCAAATCAGAACAAGCTATTGTGAATAATATGTTTTTGAATCATAATTGCATGTATTTATTTCCTCACACGAGTGCGATTGTTAATTCAGATTGCTGAAAATACGTCAAATAACCGTCACATCGATAGGGTATGTAACAAAAAGAAACAAACCCAAAATAAATAATTGTTATTTTTTTAGAGAAAAGCTTTCATCATGCTGAAATTGTAGCAATTGTTTAGGGGCAATCTGAAATTGCCTCTCTAACAATAACATGTCATAACTACGAGTATTTGTGAAATTCATCGCTTTCGAAATTCGATGATGCAAAGGCCTGTATATATACGCGGGCCTTTGTTACTTTAATGCTCTTCACAAGTGTGTGTGTTTGTGTGATCCACACCCATAATTTGTTCCTATCCGGCAAACAGCCATGACCAGATGGCAATATAGAACCATATTATTGGCCTAGTTTTCAACCAGTGAGGTCACGTCAAACGAAAACAAAATCACTAAAATTAATAATAAAATGTGTTTCGTTTGCAGTGGATTTTTTGTGCAAAGTAAAATTGGGTGCATTGGGTGGTTTAACACTCATACTGTTATGTCCTGCAAAGTGCAATATTCATGTGATAATTTGTTTCTCGGTAAACGAATATTACCCACAAACCCTCAAACAAAATCTGTACAATAATATAAGCTTTCATTCTCTGCGCACAAAACAAGTTATCGAAAATCAGAGACAATAAAATACAAGTCATGCATTGCATTGCATAACTACCCGATCTGCTCTCACGATAATGAAAACATGTACTCGCATGCTAGAGGTTATCATGATTTGTTTCGTTTCTGCATTCTAAACATTGCACTGAAGGGTCGCTATCAAACAATTTGATTTTAAAAAAACCGGATAAATAAAACCATCGAGGGACGGCGGGGAATAATTAATTGTGATGTGTGGAAGTGACACAGGAAAGAACGTGAGGGGGGAAACATGTCCACACAGAAAGAGTGAGAGAAAGAGAGGGAGAATGAGAAGCAAATCGAGAAAGTCGGAGTGATTAAGATTTCATTGACAAATGCCTTCAAGATGTTGGCGAGACATGATGGTGGTTATCATGCATGGTTATCAGGTCTTCGCGATCACGCCTATTAGTCGATGGCACATGACCAATAATGATAAATGTACATCATTTTACTTTCCACTCCGTCGCCAGATAGCAAGAGTTGTTTTCACAAATTCCTCTCATTTAAAGCTATCGTGCTCGCGGAAATGTTTGAATTTTAATTAATGTTATTTGTTAATTTGTTTTATTGTGGTTTTGTTTAGTACGTACGGACTTGCTGAAAAACAGCCTGAACGGCTGATAGCGAGTTTTTATCCGTGTTGAAATGAAACAGACAAACAAACAAACAAACAAAACAACTAACAAACAAACAAATAAAGTATCCAAAGAAACAAACAAAGTATCCAAACAAACCAACAATCAAATGACCGAAAAAACACTACAATAAAACAAAATGACCCAGAAAGTACTTAACGAAACCCTGACGTACAGAATACTCGTCGCAAACAGCAGGACATTCTTACATAATCAAATCTGGTAATAAAACAAAAACAAAAACAAAATCTTGAGCATTAATTGGCAAGTAGTTCCCGGATGTATCCCCATTACAGGGTCTTTTGTGGCTCAATGGTTTAATTTGATTCCCGGCAAAGCCCAATGTTGTTTGCTTATTTTCGTTTCACGCATACGTGAACTTGCAAACAAGGTGCATAATTATTGACTTCAAATACATTTATGACGCTGGTCAAGGTAAAATATCAAAGTCAAATCAAATAAATTAATACACAGATATAGGCATATGCTGGAATAGAACGCGTTTTGCGCTCCCTTTGAATGCCATATCAATATTAAAAAAAAAAATTACATACTAAGTCACTCATCACTTTTTTTTATAAAGAAAGTACCAATTCCCAAATCTCTCTTTAATTTAGCATGCATGTGAATAATTGTGATGAATGTTTTGAATACGTGTTTTGCACCCACGAACGGGAAGTGCATCTGTCTATCATGTCAAAGAAATATAAGTTTGGAAATTTGTAATCACGTGAGAACCTGCTCATCATGCTCATGTGCGATTAATTTTGGCCCAAACCCTAATGTAGCAGTCAAACCGCCAAACCGAATCCAAACCGACACGAGACCGAATAACTCGGGGACGTTTCGGGGACGTTCGGGGTGCTAGCGGTTTGGTGTCGGAGTGTTATCGGAATTGTCGGTCTCTTTTGTTGTGACTGCTAACCCCAGTTCGGGCTCTTGTCGGTGCCCGATAAGGTGGAAGTTCGGTCTGGTTTCGGTTTGGATTCGGTTTGGCGGTGTGACTGCTACATCATGTAGCAGTCACACCGCCAAACCGAATCCAAACCGATACGAGACCGAATAATTCGGGGACGTTTCGGGGACGTTCGGGGTGCTAGCGGTTTGGTGTCGGAGTGGTATCGGAATTGTCGGTCTCTTTTGTTGTGACTGCTAACCCCAGTTCGGGCTCTTGTCGGTGCCCGATAAAGTGGAAGTTCGGTCTGGTTTCGGTTTGGATTCGGTTTGGCGGTGACTGCTACATTAGTTCATCAACGCTAATAGTTATCAATGTTTAACTTCTTTCCTTAAATGGAACTAGTTACTTTGTTGGCATGCGCAAAAGCTAACACAAGTGTTGATAAAATGTGTATTTATGTGACCGGATTTGCCCACTGAGTAATGTGCGAACAATTTACGTTAAATTGATGTTGGATGAGTATTGAGTAATGAGCGAAAATGCAAAGTGATTTTTTGCTAACTCCTTGCATTAACTTTGTAGACAGTTAAAACTGCTAAGGGGAATTTAATATACAAACATATCAATGATAAATATATTTTTAACGAAAGAGATATTCGTAAAACGGTTTCGATTGTTTATATTGGCAATGCGAATACAACAAGTTATGCACGAGCTGCTTTCTAAAGTTTTTAGTAAGTTTTGTCGATTTGGACAATGTTATAATAGATCCCTTTAAAACGTATTAAAAAATCATTTTCTCGTTTAAATAGAAAAAAATAATACTCATAATAATAATTGTCCTTTGTTATATAGCGCTTTATTATAAATATGTCTCAACAACTTACAGGGCGGCTGAAAAATAACCCAAGTCTAAGTTGTTTGGCTACTGGTACGATAGCATCTAATAAAGATCATGTCAGAATGTATTTCTATAACTGAAAGATTATACATAGAGTTGAACCTGTGTATAGTGACCAACTAAGGGAAACAATAAAAGCGGCCACTATATAATGGTGAACTATGGTACAGACAGGTTGCATATATTTGTTTTTCTCAGGCAGGGAGTCATGTTTGGTGCCAACTTTAGGTAGGCTGCATGGGTGCTATAGGCAAGTAGCCGCTAAGACAGGTTGACTGTACTATTATTACCGTATGTCACATGTGTATTTTTTGTGTTGCAATAAAACAAATTTAGTAGGGCTAGAGTTTTGAAAATTTGAGGATTGAAGAAATATGCATGGATAAAGGTCGAAAGAACTTCGGGTCGTTATATAGTGTGGAGTTATGAGATGGAAAGAATTTGTAAAATATTATTCATAAAATGAATTTCACAACTATATGCTTTCGATCTGTGGTGAGAAAAAACGTCGACAGAATGAGAGCGGAGTGAAATATTGATATGAATAGTTTGTTTTATGGTATTGTACATCGCCGTCAATAAAGTAAAGCCAGGACTGTACATAACCTGAATTCTGTACAAAGATAGCAAGTTACCAACATTCTGAAATGAATAGGCTTCATCGTTCTGGCTATTTTTTCTCTCCTTTTTACCCTCCCCCCCACCTTTTTTTCCTTTGACTTTCTTGGTTTTCCGCGGTAATTTGCCTGTTTGGTGACCTACATTTCGTGATTTTGTAGATTTTAGAGATGAAAAGACCTTTTCTTGTAGCATGGAGCGCCAAAGAAAGCCACAATTATTGACTTTTCGTGATGTGTAGATTTGGATACCCCACATTTACTACAGAAACTACACTCTAATTGCACGGATCAGATTCTGTCCAGTTATTTGGGATATAGATGTGAAGGAATCAATCACAACATCGCCGCTTCATCAATTAATCATATAGATATGTTGCTATCAAATTAAACCCATTAATGTTATAATCACTGTTGATAATAACATTTATAAAGACCGGTGCATTTTCGGAACCAGTCCTAAACGGTTTATATACATGTATTGGTGTTATGTTTAGGCAGGGAACTTACATAAATCGTAGGGGGTCCATGCATAAATTATATGGTATAGTTGTTTGTGTGTGTCCATGTGTGTATGTGTGTGTTTTGGGGGCTATGAGTGTGTATATTATATTATCATGTATGAATGTACGTGCTTTTCGTTTGTACGTGTGTATGTATGTGTGTTTGTATGTGTGTTTATGTATGTGTGTTTGTATGTGTGTTTATGTAGGTGTGTTTATATGTGTGTTCATGGCTATGTAATACACTGACGTAGATTTGCAAGCCTTGTCTTTTGTTCAGGGGGATGATCTATTAATTCACCCTACCCCCCCCCCCCCCCCCAACGGCTGTACCAGGATTTACAAATGAGACGGACGAGTAAGTGGTATTGGAGGGGGGGGGGGGGGGGGGGTAAACAAACAAGCAAATAGTCCATCCTCTTATATAATTTTTGGAAAATTTCATATGCATTTTTGGAAACAAGGTAATATCGACGTATTTTTGTATGGAGGTTTCAAATATAATACAAAACCGATTCTGACTGAGGGAGGCAACTGTATGAGGTGGGGGGGGGGTGGGGGGTGGGGGGCGAACCCCGGCTTGGAGGAATGCCCCCATGCCCCCTGCAGCGCCACTGCTTCCTCTCAAAGCAAACAACCCACACACTTTTTAATGTCACAAATCGATCAACTGATATTTATACGTGGGTTTGTTTTCTTCAAATGTTCCCTCCTGATGAACGGTTTCGCTTGATACGAAGACACGACTAAACTTATTGTAGGCTAATACTTTCTGTTTTTGTACTTGTTGATCTTATTGTCTACATGGCTCAGCTGAAAATATCGTGCATTTGTTTTATATTGACGTGAATCGTGTATTAATTAAGTCTCAACATGCCAAGGGATCTTGGACTCGATCAAAATACGTCTACGAGAGTTGGTGCACATCGGCATTTATGTGTCTAAAGTTAACCCGCTGTGCGTTTTGCGAGCCGTATGGCACATATGCCATACGATAAGGATTTGATTCCTCTTCCCTTTTAAATCTTCTTAATGATGCAATACTCTTCCTTTTTACATCTTCTTAATGATGCAATACACTATACTCGTGACTCATCACACATTGCTTGATAATAGGGAGAGCGATTCACCTCCTGAATTTCAAACGGAATCATTTTATGGAATGACCTGCATGGGAAAGATAGGGTTAAATAAGTTTATATTGCATTTCGTTGGATATGAAAATAGAAAATGGGAAATGTCAAGTTGTTTGTATGTTGGAAAGGTCTTAGCCCGGGGGAAGGGTTCTCACTGTTTTGGGGAGAGTGATGACGACTCTATCGTCCTTGATAGTGTCTTGGAAAATGGAATATATTCTATATTATATATAGATCATTCATTTTCTTTATTTGTTTCATTCATACAAATAATTCATTTATTTCCAACAAAATAGGTATGCTTGTTTGACTTGTTTGTAACGATTATTGCTTTTTAACATATCATCGGATTGATTTTCACCGGAAGAACGGTGTATTATTGAACTGATTAAAAAGAGTAATGTAAAAAAGAACTTATACCCAGTCAATTAACATGCTCCAAAAGTCGAGGTAGCATCCAGACGTCGTCCGGGTAAGATAGTATCCAATCTGATAACCGTCGGTCAATCTCTCTGAATATGATTCGTTTATGGTTATTGGAAATTATCTATATCATTTGGGGTTATTCACTTATAATTAAAGAAAGATGTCTGATGTGGTTAAAAAGCGTGTTAGTATATTGAATCATTTCCCATTACAAAATGTGTTGCTAAAATGTGAATACTAACATAATCACCACATTCCATTTCGTTATAAGTAGATTTACTCTTTACTGCAATTGCTAGGCAGATCCGTGATGACGTTTTATTCTATTTTTGGAGAGCGACAAGGAGGAAAAAAAGGGGAGTGAATCAAAAAGTAGAATAATGCACTCTGATGTCATCCATTCTATGCAAGATCTTGAAGCATCCACACTAAACCTTCTAAACCCAGGAGTCATGTTCAAGCAATGTTTGAACATTTAATAGCTCTTGGTCACACTAAACCTGTTAAACCCAGGAGTCAGGGTCCATGCAAGATCTTGACGCGGTTACAGTAAACCTGCTAAACACATGAGTCCGGGATTATGAACGATAATGCCGCGGTCACACTAAACCTTGTATTAACCTATAGTAGTCGGGGATCAAGCAAGATCCCGACGCAGTCACACTGAACCACATTTGACGGAGTTACACTAAACTTGCTTGGCCAAGGGATTGGGGTTCAAGCAAGATTTTGACCCATTTACACCAAATTTGCTTAACCAATATGGGTTCATGCAAGATCTTTACGCATTCACACCAAACCTGCGTTACCCAGAATGTGTCTCGCCGATGGGCATGCACACATGCCGGTTTGGAGGTGGACCTACACGAGACCTCTGCATTCATAGACCCGACAAAGCATACGGCAATACTAGTCAGAAATACACCGACTCTACATGTAGAGTATTTTTACTCTACCCCATTCCGAATATCCTACCGTTCAGCGGAATATGAAGACTGATACTAGACTAACGCAATAGCGCGAATTCGTCTTCTAGGTTTCCAGATCTTCTTCCGATGTTTGAGTCTAGTGTAAACCGAGTGGTTGACGTAACCATCCCCGAGCCCCTGGGCGAGAGGGAGAGTCAACGTAGACGCCACTGAGACATCCTCGGACGTAGGGGCTCGAGTATAAATTGCGGTCAATCGAAATTCTATCTTGCTTGCAGGTATATGGATGAACATAAAACGTGATTTTTTTTTTCTTTCTTTCTTAAAATAGACCGGAAATATTTTGGCGATTGAAACTTATTTATGTACTTGATGTCATTTCATGTCTAGAGTTTTAATAAATGCATGTTGTTTATAAGTTTGATTAAAACTGATAGTTTCCAATAATTAAATATATCCACTAATCCTCACATCAAACGCTATAATTTCTACATCTTTTTTTAAAACATCAATTTTTACATAATTTGTCTTTCTTTGCTTTTATTGGACAGTGAAGTTGGTGGGAAGCATTCATATGACTGAGTTTATCATCTCGAATCATATATATTATTTGAAAATATATCATTGTGTCAAATAAACAAGTTCGGGTCAAAAGAACATCATTTGCATTGAACCCCCCAAAATACGTAACAAAAGAAAAACAGACATCACTATATTTATCGCCAATTCCTAAAAAGAGATATATTCTGGTATTTAGAGATACCATTTTCACAATCTATACAATCATAAGGACGTTAATCACTGGTACACTAACATTATTTTGTTCGGGTGACACACGCATATAATCGATTTGACAAGATTGATACTCGGCGATTGAGTAATGCAACAATTTATAGAGCAGTATAATCGTTTTTACGACGCATTAATATCTTTCTTTTATAGCCGGGTGTCTAGCTGCAGATTTTATTTGAGCTAGAATAGATGATAATTTGTATTTAAGTATAATTATTCCGTATAGACACTTTTAATAGAAACAAATTGGAAGCAAATAAGGGTTTAGATAAAGAAATTGCAATTGAAAAAAAAAATGCGTGTAACTACACCAGACTTCCTATCACCATGACAAAGATAACGGACTTAACGATGTTTTTTTTTCATTTTCTCTTTTTCTAATTTACTGATATATATTATTTGAAAGAAAGGCACGTATGCTTACCCTATTTTATGTTGATTTAGGTGTTTATACATGTTTTTATAAGGAATTCTGTTTTTATGTTGATTGAACGGTATATATTATTTTATTCATAATTTTGTATAAACTACTGTATAATGATATTATTTTTGTATGTTGATTGAACTGTATACGATATTTTATTCATCATTTTGTAGACTGATTTTCAGTTCAATGCTGTCAAAGCAGCATGAAGTGTTTCAGTTTTATTCATGGCACCTTGGGGCAACTCATGTAAATAACAATGCGTCTACAGATTAAATGGGGGCCATAGAGAGGGTTTCGACTTGTGTATAGGTGAACAAGACGGGGACAGGGGCTACAGGGTGGCTGCAGTGCCCCCCCCCCCCCGCCCCATCTTCCGAATGTTGACAACATCCAATCTCGGGCAAAAACATCTCAAACCGTATTTGGGTAAAATCACCTCATTGGTGGCCGAATTGTCGATTGTCGATTGTCGGGGTAATTATATAAGATGATTTGGGGTCAACTTAAAATTGAGACGCATGCAGCTATTCTTTTTACTGGTTGTTTCTAACAGATAGATCAGTCGCGAGGCCATGTCTATAAAAGGCTAGTACACACATGAACTTGCGGTGCACTGCCGAGAAGTGGTGCAGCGTGCATGGTCGGACTGATTGGGGGGGGGGGGGGGGCGAATTATTGAGAGACACACCTGATGTTGTTCTTTATTTTTTCAGAGAATTCCTCCTTATGTTTTTGTTTTCGTTTTTTTCTTTCAATAATTTTGTTTTCCAAGGGGGGTGGGGGGGGGGGGGGGGGGGCCTGCCTGCCCTTGCCGCCGTGCCGTGCCCCCGTAGCTACGCCACAAGAGCGAGAAGAGGGTCGAGTGAAGCAAGGTCGACGACCACCTTCACGGACCAGCGAACATACGTATGACAATAATAATGATTAAGTATACAGTATACAGGTCTGAGCAGAGTACTTGCACGTATTGATGAAAAGTGAGGTATCGATTCTCACCCCTCCCTCTGAGACCGTCAGTAATTCGATTGGGAGAGGAGTCCCGCGAACGAGCGTACGTGAGTGTGGTCCTTGATTATGCCATAACCTCATCACAATATTATTTCCCCGACCGTGATCCAATAACATCAATAGAGTTAAATGTTTATGTATTTGTTTGTTTATGAGTGTGTGTGTGTGTGTGTGTGTGTGTGCGTGTGTGTGTGTGTGTGTGTGTGTGTGTGTGTGTGTGTGTGTGTGTGTGTGTGTGTGTGTGTGTGTGTGTGTGTGTGTGTGTGTGTGTGTGTGTGTGTGTGTGTGTGTGTGTGTGTGTGTGTGTGTGTGTGTGTATGTGTGTATGTGCGTGCGTGTGTGTGTGTGTGTGTGTGTGTGTGCGTGTGCGTCCACTCAAGTTTAAACAATGCAAATAAAAACGTGTATGTTGGTGTTTATATCATGTGTATGTATATGTCGATAGGTATGTGTGTGTTTGTTCGTTTGTTTGTTTGTTTGTGTATATACACGTGTGTCATACCCATTCCTTCATACACGAAGATCAAACGCCTATTGTCACCTATTGTCACCGACATTGTAAACAATAAACAAAATAGTAGTACTAGTAATACAGTACCCCTATTTCGATTTCGTAGCATAGTAATGATACAAATAATAGTAGTAATCATGGTAATGTTGTAGTATTGTAAAAGAAGTAGTAGTAGTAGTAGTAGTAGTAGTAGTAGTAGTAGTAGTAGTAGTAGTAGTAGTAGTAGTAGTAGTTGTAGTAGTAGTAGTAGTAGTAGTAGTAGTAGTAGTGGTAGGATTAGTAATAGTAGTAGTAGT
>JBAMJV010009975.1:0-108718 GCA_037951105.1 Echinarachnius parma | reverse complement strand
CCTGCATATTATTTGTACCAACATAGATGTTACAGGCAGAACAGACATTTCAGAAAAGAAAACCAGGAGTGAACGAGGGAAGAGGTATGTGTGTTTATATGTATGACATTTTCCGGTCAATTTCGCAATGAAAAACAAACGGACGCCACTGTTGACATAACGACACACGAAATCGATTTGTCTCATGATAACCCTGTATTAAATGTCTGTCGGCAATCTGTGAATTTGACGTTGATATACGAGTGATTAGAGCAAGGATGTATAAGAGAGTATGCTTTCTTATACCTCCTTGATTAGAGGGAAAACGATATTTATCCTCCCGATAATTTGGACCAAATATCTCCATAAAATATTTTCAAAAAGCAAACGGTAAAAAATGAAGAAATATGATAGTACACATATTTATATTCTGTTCTAACTTTTTTGATGAAATTTGCTAAATAAAGTAAATGAAATGAAATGAAATAATTGAAGGTTACATTAACCCTATCAAGCCCAAGCTATGTTGGCGTTCCCAGGCCCAAGGAGGGGGGGGGGGGGGGGGGGGCTCATAGGACTCCCTCTCTAATTCCTGTATTATTTTGATCGATCACTTTAATATTTGGCACACATGTATAGCAAGTCAAGCTCTACAATTTGCATTCCTGAACATTTCTTCCGGTCAATATAGTTATGAGGACGCTATCCACGATTATAATATGATGAAAAGCAATGAACAACAGAAAATGCTCTGAACTCCAACATTACTGAGCTGTTTTCGCCAGATAGAGGATTTATATAGGCAAATTGAATATTTTAGCATATAACATATTCTAGAAAAAGATCATGACATTTCTGTGGTACATGTATTGATTGGTTTTAGGGGTCATTATGTCCACAAAATCATTATGGAGATGACCTTCAGATGCGTTAGCAAACGCATTTCAGTACGATAATGTGTATAGGTGCAATTCTTCAATTTTTACCCTGTTTACCTGATCCAAAGTCAGGTTTGTCATTTCTAAATGTGTGTAGATGATTTGTTATAATTCTTATTATTTTCATTGTTTTGCCCGCCATTTTGATTTTCAAAACAAAAGAAAAAAACACTCGGGAAATTAATTTCAGTTAATGAAAACCTGTAATTAATAATTGTTATGAAATTTGATGAAAAAAACACAAACTTCAGTTCTTACTAAGAGAAAAAAAAATTGTCAAAAAATGACAAACATGCTCTTTAGTTTACGGTTACCATGCCAACGACAATTCGCCAATCCATCTAAATTGTATTCATGTTCGCAATAATTGTGAAAATCTAACAAGAACTGTAGAAGTGGTGATGGAAATAAAGTGGGGTTGGGGGGGGGGGGCTTATTCAGCCCCCCCCCCCCCCCCCCCCACCTTGGGCTTGATAGGTTTAAGCACTTTTCTTGAAGGACGCGGGTGCGAAGCCAGTCATGTTGGAGTGCCCCCCCCCCCCCCCCCCCCCCCCCACCCCGCGAGCATAGACATTGCATTAGGAGTTACCTATGATGCAGTTCGTTTTGTATTTTCAACAACAAAAAAAAAGGCAAATTTCAGACAGAACAAAGTAGCACAAAACAATTGGATTATAATACACTTTCATTTCCATTGGTATACTTTTTGTTTTAAGAAGTATCATTGGTTACCCTTATAAAATGTAATGTCACGACATTAATTCAACATGCCATACACGTGCCTAAATGTTATTTTTTATCTACACAACAGTTACAGACATTACAAACCGATATCTATCAGAGTAGAAAACGAGGGAAGAGGTATGTGTGTATAGGTATAGGACTATCAATCCCTGGTCAATTTAGACAAATTTAGTCAAAATATGAACTTGACGTTGCTACAAGTGATTACATGGAGAACGATATAGCCTCCCAACAATTTGACCAAATATCTTGGTTAAAAAATATAATAGGGAAAACGGTAACAAATGAATAAAGAAATTATATAAATTACTTATAGAAAAGTAAACGCTACGCCCCTGCCGACGATGAAAGTCTACTATATTGTATACTAATAAAACGGTATACAACATCTTGTTTAGTAAATCAACATGGCAAGAATGATTATGTTTTATAGAGATGACCAACTTATAGGCGTCGGAAATGTTAAGGGAGGGTGAACAAAACATTTATTGTAGCAATTTGGAGTTTTGGCTCCTTCTTCGTTTGTTTATGGGGGGGGGGGGGGGGGGGGGGGGGGCTTGTCAAGGAAATATCTGGCGCCAGTGTTAACCCGTAATGTATAATGTACAGGTCTTGTCCACCTCACTTGTTCTTAACGTCGCTCGGCAGGTTTTCGATTCCGACGACCGTACTCCTACTCACTGGCGTAAATCTGTCCGGAAAACACAATGCATTGGGGGGTCGAGCAATTGTCACAAACGGTTTGTGAACAATTGCCCTCCGACCCCCCAATGCATTGTGCTTCCGAACTGTGCTTTACGCCAGTGCTCCTACTGACGTGTCCGATATCGATCCATTGACCGAAGTAGGGTTGCAGAAGTTGGTGTCTTACTACGGCGGGGAAACTCGGGTTAGAGCGCCACTGTTCATCTAAACAACGTGCGGCAGGAAATGCCAACGATGTCCAACACAAGGGTGTGCAATTTATTCTTAAAGTTGGTTGTTTTAGTTCTTGTAATAAGACTAATGAAAGGTTCGTATAAAAGTGGTGCTGACTCTGGTGCGAACCGTAGTACGTGTTTAAACTCTAAGACCATTTTGTTGCTGGTTTGATGTAAACTAAGATTTTCTTCTAACTCATGCTGTGTTGAGAGTTGCGAGATAGACCCCGGCACAATGTTCCTGCCTGTCCAACTTGTGGTAAAACTCACAGCAAGTTACGTTAGGCGCTAAGGGTTTGTCTGAATCTTTGTCAAATGTATGCAGTAGACCTAACTGGACACTAATGCGGAACTCTTGTTCGCATCCGTTGAATTCTTTCTTGTTGATAATCAGCATATGACGGTCTTTTAACAACGTTTCGAAAGCTACTTTCCCGATGGCCTGCCATTACGGTTCTGAGATGTTTGGATAAGTAGTCGGTGGCACTCCCCAGGGAGGTTTTCTTTGCTACGGCATGCGCTGCGAGATACTCTAGGAAGCATACCATCATATTGCTAGCCGTTTCAACATTAGCCAAGCGTCACCTCCCCACAGAGTGCACAGTACCATACAAAAGAACGGAATCCTTATCAAAGAAATAAGGTTGAGTTGAGCCGTAATATATTCTAACAAACGATGTCCTTTAAGGGGGTCATCGCAAAATATTTGCCTAATGTATTGTTTTCTGTCCTCCTTCCCGAACTCCTCCAGCTCCATGAGGCGTACACTTTTGAGAGATCACCTGTTTCGAAGTGGCTCCGCCAGATTAGGTCGACTTGATACAGCAACGCGGCAGTCGGGAAATTTATGAAAGCGAAGCATGTCTACAACAGACGTTGGGGATTCGGGAGAATCAATGGTACGACCGAACTCATCGTAACCATCTAGCAAGACGCCACATCGGTCCCCATTGTGGGTGATGAAGCTTTCAATTTCGCCTTTGGTGATGCCCTTAAACTGTTGCAACAGCTTGCCCTAATGATTGCCTCTCCAAGTGAACAATCCCTCTTCATCTCCCGGAATTTCAGCCAGAACAGGAGAGTAAAACGACGTCTCAGCGGCGAATCTTCGTCAACAGCCCAGTCATGTGCAAGCTTTGCCAAAGAGGTGGTCTTACCACACCCGGGTGCGCCTAAAAGAGCGATGCGAGAAGGAAATTCTCCATCAAACTTCTGTTTCAAAGATATCATCAATGGATCCCTCCAACACCTCTTTCGAAATACCCTGTCCTCTGCCAGTCCAATGCTTCTTGTGTAGTCGTATTTTGGTATGCAAGTCTTTAAAGTCAGTTGTTTTCTTGCTTGACCAGGCTGCTACTGTATTCGCGCCGTCTTTTTGTAGAAATCAGCCAGTCTTTGCTGACACTCCCCAACCGTCAGATTAGCAGAAATCTGCTTGGACATGAAGCCTACAAAGAAACAAAAGGCAAAGTTGTTTATCCTTTAACATTATGTTGTATACTAAATTACAACGTACATAGCTACGGGGGCGGGTGTGGGATTGTTTCTCAAATACATTGGCATAATAAAATAAGGGAATTTAAAAGCGTCGTCCAAATTAGTACCCGATACGGGTGTCTGGAATCTTAAAGGGATAGTTGAGTTTGGTAGAGAGGGCGCTAGACTACTTTTTTTTTTGTGAGGTAATGAAAAACTGAGTGTAAAATTTGAAAGAGCATAATATTTAAATAATAAAATCATCTTTGTTTGATCGAAAATTGGTTCAGAGACGGCTGAAATATCCATAAATATAACAATTTGTAATAAAGCTGGGGCCCCAGGTTTATTAGATCATTTTGAACCAGCCGTTACAATTCAAAAAATGCTTCCTCTTTTCAAAAAGTTACAAAATAGGTATTTAAATAGTTGTTGGTTATTTCTCTATCTAATCACTATTTCAATAAAGCATCACATGCACAATATTTTATTCAAAATGGTTGAAACCGTATGAGTGTTTAGAGAGCGCCCTCATACGTTTTAACGGCTCTTTTGAATGATAACATGATCTTTACTACGTCATTGTAATTTGTGTTCCTTTCTAGTTATAACTATTAGTTTGTAATGTAATGATGCAGGTTTTGGTTACTAAAATTCAGTTCCACCAAAACTGTACTCTCCTTACCAGAACTCAACTATCCCTTTAAATCACACGTTTGTAGCATTTGGGTATTGAATATTATATTAATATCAACATTGATGTGTTTAGTAACTTTTACTAAGATGTCAATCGACAATCGTAGTTATAAAGTTCAACATTAGACGATACTTTGTTGTAAGAGGGAGAATACTTATATAATAAGATTTTTTGGGGGATATTGAGCGCTCTGTTTTACAATTTTATGGGAATGTCTATACTAAGTATCTTGTTTCATGCCAAACGAATTTAGCTGTTTGGTTAAGGGGTTAAATACGAGCAACATGAACGGATAAAGTACAAATGACATTGATTTCGGAGAAACATTATAATTCATACACATTCATAGACATTGTGTAAATCTGGATAATTGTCATGTGCCAACACTTTTGTTTTAGCAGTATGAGACAACATTGCCTTAAAGTTTATAGGTATAAACACAGGGTTCACCCCAAAAATAATCACTTGTTGTGGTTGTACCTTCAAATCCAAATTAAATGTAACTATTAATGCCAACATACATGACATGGCGAGAAGAGCGTAGTCGCAACTTACATTCATATACTTACTGAATGATTATGGAATGCTAGATGCATCTGTAATAAACAATGGTCAAATACCTTCTTGGGAAGCCAATGGTTTCTCTAGAGTTAAGCCTGAGATGAGAGATTGAAGCCTCTCCTTGGTGGCGGACTCCTCTCTGTTCCTCCACGCCAACAGCATGTGTTCGCAGGCTCCCTTGAAGTCATGCTTGTAATCGTGCTGCTTCCAGTTCTCAAGTTCCTGCAGATGGAATCCCAGCCTCTTGCCGATGGCTAGGAACTGGTCGTGCGGTATGTCTCGGGCAAGATCTAAGATCTCTTCTTCTGAAACCCTGATGATGTACAAATAGTGTTTAGGTCCATTAGTATTTCTGGAAGCGCCCCAAACTGTATACTACCTGTTCAAGTGATCTAGTAACATTGTTCAAATACACAAATCTTACTTAGAACTTTGATGGTTCTCTCATACATTGTTGTTTTTGTATTATCAATAGAGGCATGTAACAGGTGTCGGGTTTTTTCGAATTTCCATTTCGTTACAAATATACATACAGTATAATTTATTTACTATCCATTTTTTGCTCATTACATAGTTATGTAATATCCATTTAAAGAGACATTTTCACACATTACTCAGTGGACATATCAGATCACAATAATACACATTTGATCAACCATTTACCACTGTTTGCATATATTGTCAACAAAGTTACTAGATCCCTTATAATGAAAATAACCTAAGATGCAATGTCCTCAGCCTGTCGTAATATTGTCTTTGTTTTTAATTATATTTATTGTAAAGAAAACAAATCACAATTGTGAATTATTAATTCAAATTGTAATAATTATACTTGCAGAGCACAACTTCGTTTACATGTCAGCACATTTTGGAGATTGTCCCAGTCCAAAAATGCCCCTAACTTTATGCATTTCGCGTACATTTTAAACTAAATTTGTAAGGTTTTGTATCTTCTCCGCGAACATAGTCATAAACACAGAAACATACACCCCTTTTTCCGATTTCCGCAAATTGTGTTTTGTTCATTACCACATGAAAACATTTATAATTTGTCCATCTCCAAAACAATTTTTTTTTCGCCTAACGATCACGCGTACACATGAGCAATGTGCAGTGAAACCCTTCGGCTTTATCTGGTCAAATAAGACTCATAACGGATCATGCGGACATAAAACGGATTAATGCGATAACAATGTTCAAAGTTACCTTTCTGAAAACGCTTCAGCCATTTTTCTTTGGACGATTAAATGAGATCCTGTAAATAAGCAAGGGAAAAGATAAGGAACTACATAAATACAAAACAAATTATCTGATATATGCGACATTGGCTTGAATGAAATCTTGTTAATTATAGAAATCCAGTTTGGACATGCGCAATTTGATATGAAATGGGATTTAATGAAATGAAATTATACGAAATTTAATTAAATTAAATAACATGAAATGCATTTAATTTCAGATATTTCAATTATCTATTCAATATACAACAAAATAAATAGTTACATTTTGTATTGGTGGCATTGTAAAATATAATTATATACATCGTGTCACTTCTGTTTGTGATCATTGAAGCAGAAGAGAGCTATACATGTTACAATTTGTGTGGAGCGGTCATAGTGCCTATTATTTTCACCCTCAGTGTCGTGCATTTCATGAATATGATTTGCAAAATTACTTCAAAATTCGGAGCAAAGCATTCTGTACAAAATTGGGAAGTTGGACTCAAGTCAATGGGTATACAAAGATGCTTGCTGTAGTATGTTACACATGTGCCTGATATCTAAAATCCAGTTTATAGCAAATATTTATTAGATAGCACACAATGCTTAATCTTGAATATTTACGCCAATGTAGTCTTTAAATCCCAGTGGAAATTGTAGTCGCCATTGAGTAATGCTTACTTACATACAAACTTAATGACTTGAACACATATTCTCAACTTTGAACCGACTTGTGTAGTCTACCTTTGAAAAAAATGTATACATTATGTGAGCTTGTGTTTTTAGTATGCAACACGACCACATCCCCCCCCCCCCCCTCTCCCCTAAATTAAAATGTATTCTTCTTCTTCTTCTGCTCAGATTATTGAGTTTGTATATAGCATACATAATTTCATAGTACGGATGTTTATGTTTGATTGCACGCATAATGAATTTCATAATTTGGACATTTAAAGGGAGAAATCCACTTTTGCAAGCCAAAATTCAAAAGTTGCGAGGTTATTGTCTTATATGAAACGAAATGTCATTTAATAGCATGCCTGAACAAATTAGGGCTTGAAATCTCTTTTTCGTGGAGTTATAGACCTAAAACTGAATAAACTGAGGGACGTCGGTTAATTAGGTACATACGTATTTTCGGCCGGTGGGTAAGTTTGTACATAGATTTCACGGAGTGCCAGATCGGTATGCATGACCCCTACGTGACCCGCGCTAGCTACGTGAATCGCGCATAAGTACTAATGTGTGAGCGTTTACCAAGCAAAATACCCAAACATCGCTTAAACTGACTACATGTAATTATATATTCTTTCTTTTTGAGATCTTTTTCCGTGACATACGTAAACAAATGTCGGCTTCACAATACCTTTACGAGAATTAGTATACTATATTGTTGTAATATTATGCTAAATCAGTTGAACTCCTTTATTGACCGATATATAGTTTAAATGGAGGGACGCATTCGTTTTTCATTCGTAGAATCCAAATTAGAGGGCTGTTCGCTCTGATTTTTTGTTTGCGTGTTACATTGATCCCCATCCGTCAACTGAAAGCTGTTCAGACGTTTTGTAAAAGTGGACCTGTCCCTTTAAATACGAAACAAAATCATAAATGCACTTTAACGGTGAAATCAACTCAAACCATTTAACTATACTTCTAATAACCTATATATATACACATGATTGGAAACAGAACGAAATAATATTTTTTTAATCACTCTGTGAAGTTAGTTTGAAGAGATGGCATTGATAACGCACGTTTGCTTTTAAAGTAAATTACTTACACAAATTATGTACATTATTACAGTATCATACGTCTAAAGAAATACCCACCAAATAGCTGTACCGTGTAGATAAACTCAATTCCTCGAATAGAGTCTGGTGCAACGGAACGATCAAGATCACATTGAAATACTATAGTCAGAAGGCACGGTGAGTTATTTAATATCCAGGATTAGGAAGCGTAATAGTAATTGGTAGTAGTTATCAGTTCGAACGAACGATGGTATCAATATAATCCAGATGTGAAATGTAATTTACTATATTGGTCCCTTATAAATGGTGCGTAGGTAGAGCGACACGTCTGCATGTACATGAAAACGCATCTTTTCAGAATTGTCATTCCGTGCATGGGTCTATAAAGCTGCTCTACCGTGTCAATGTCAAAACAATTTTTTTCTCAAATCGTTGTTCATTCTACCGTGAGGACAATAGTCGAGCTTCTCGCCTATTTGTATTTGTTTTATCTCCCCCAACTGGATCTGGCCGTAGAGGGCCGGCAATACCCACAAATCGCTCGATGTATACTAATCTGTAATCCCGAAAACGTGTTGTCTGCAGATGAATGCTGTTCTGCAGATCACAGCTGTTCCGCAGAAATTTCGTTGGCGGTGCTATAGGGGGAATAATCAGGGAACACGGTTTAGAACGCCAACTATGAGGACAATAGACATAGACCGGAGTGCTTCATTTGCCGCCACGTTGTTTTGTTATATCAAAGACCTACTACCTGTATGTATCATACAGTTTTGGACAATGTGAGACAAGCACTGTTATCGTATTTCGCAATGATCACGTGTAAACAACGTGGGTCCAAAGCCAAAAATCATCAAATCAGATAAACACATATGTTAATGAATTGCGGCCATTTCTAAATATCCCAAACCAACTACAGTTGGCATTTTTGTTGGTTTTTATATTATAGTTATAGTTGGTATCACAATATGGATATTTATGCAATTTGCTACGGTCTCCGTTAATCACAAGTCGAGATACCGGACAAAAAAAAAAAAAAACACCCTTTTGTTCAGATCAAATCTTTGTTTGCTTGACATCGTATAATTCAGTTTTGGAATACAGTGCGAGTACAACAAAACGAAACCGGACTTTGGTAGCTTATAAAGCCAACCTTCTAAACATATATATATGTTTATATTGGTATCACGTTAAAACTTGGGAAATTGCCTTTCAAAAGAGTTCTCAAAAACAAGAGCACTGCAAACTTAGACACGGGTAGTTTTTGCATGACTTTTGATAATTAGGTCGCGTTCGGTGAAGCGTGAAGTGATCAGAATGGATGATATCTCATTTTAAAGGCAATCCCCGAAGCTTTAACATGGTACAAATATAAACATATATGCTTAGAATTGTGGATTTCTAAGCTATTAAAGTCTTATTTCGTTTTATTTGACTCACACTTTAGAGGGCGCTGCACGAAATATCTTTTTTGAGAGGTAATGAAAAACTGAGTGTCAATTTGAAAGAGCATACAATTTTAAAGAGTTAAAATATCCATAACATATCCGTTCGGAATAAATCTGGGGCCACATGTTTATTCGAGAATGTTTAAACAAATATATGAAATGCTTTCAATTGCTCAAAAAAGTTCAAAAGAGGTATTTAAATAGTCGTTAATTACCTTTCTATTTAATCATTATAAATTTGTTATTAAAAATGGTTAAAACTAACGAGTTTTTAAAGAGCGCAGTGTTGAGTTTTTTAACGGCTTTTAAAAAAATGATAACAGGCTTTTTACTTATTTGTTTTGTAATTTTGTATAGGTTTCGAGCATTGTGGAGTTATAACTATTAGCTTGTATAGTTCAGTTTGCAATGTTATGGTGCAGGTTTTGGTTACAAAAATTAAGTTTGACTAAAACAGTAATATTCCTTTACCAGTGTGTTATTACTATACATACAAATTATTCAAAAACAAATATTTGTATAGAAAAAATATCTGATCAAAGGCACACAATATTTTATACTTCGCCTGCGATTCCCACTCCGTGACATGTCATTACTATACCGATCATTATTTTGGTATTTAAAAGAGTGGTTCAGTTATGACGGAACTAACGATGAAAATGCTCCTAAAGTTACAGTTGTAATGAATACGGACTTAAAAATGGATAATTGTTATGTTTAAAAGGAAAGTGCAGTTTTCGGTCAAACATAATTGTAGTAACTAAAACATGTAAGCTATAATTAAAAACTAGCCCTTATAATTTAATGATGATTGTATGATAATAATACATACCAATAGATCAGTTACAGGAGTGATTTCATTTTTTTAAGTAGAGAAGGCGTCCTCCAGACATATCAAGCTCCAATAATGTTTGTATTAAAAGACATATGAATATTTAGCTAGGTTAGGCTAATTATCCAACAAAGAGATCATACACTTTCTTTGTATATTTTGTCTAAAAAATGTGTAGGATACAAACGAAATTCTTAAATAATTGAATAGCCTAACATTTATTTCACTCGGATGAATTTATAGATATTTCAGCTGTTTTTGAACCGATTTTGTTTATACCAAGTAGAGTCTGCCTTTAAAATTGTGTGCTCTCTCAAATTCTACATCCAGTAGTTTTGTTGACCTCACAAACAAAAATATATTTGTGACTGAGTGAAACAAAAACCGGCACTTGATCCATGTTTGGGGAAATTTAGCATTTTAAGTTGCCATATGGTATGTAAGTAGAGCCATGAGAAGAGGGGTGTGATGGTGTTAAGGATTTGCACCTCAGCAGAATCACCTGGAAGAATGTATGTAAACGACTTATGTTTGTAAAATTGAAACAGTCAGAACCTTGCAAAATATTTAAATAATATTGACTGGCCTTGAGGGCGACACGACAAATATTGCGTGAACTAGATTCATATTGCCCGAGTCGAAGACTAGGGCAATATGAATCTAGTGAGGGCAATATTTGTAGTGTAGCCCGAAAGTCAAATGAGTTCTGTAATTATTAACAAATCAGACATCTCGAACAAATACGAAAATATTGTAAAACACACGCATAATTTCCTGCAATAAATTAGCAAATGATTGAATAGATTAAAGTATTTAAACATAACAAAAGACTCTGCTTGATAAAAATGTCACAAGTACGGCTGCGGCTTGTTTCATGTACAAACCAATGGCAAATCACTATCGCGAGTTTCTTCCCGCGGGCCAGTTCACTTTGTACCATTTTGAATACGAATCGTGAAGATCCCATCGGATATTATATTATTGAACGGCAAATTACACACAAAATCCCATTGATTTTTTTCTGATCGGTCAATAACACTTGTTTTCGCTCTTAGTTTGGTGGGCTTATTAAACTTCAAGGGCAATAACATTTGAAAATTGCCCTGCTCAGATGTCTGCTATGGTTAATAATGTATGATGTTTACGAAGAAGGTATCAAATGAATGCTTGTCTTGAGGCCTTACTCATGGCTTGGAAATCTAAATTTAATTTGTACCTACAAGAGCAGGCCTGGGTTTCTCTATATCCAGTCACAGTTTTATCAAAGTCTCATCGAAACCAAAGCCGGACTATCCCTTTAAATAATTTGGACACTAACTTGAAGCTCTGATTGTCACTTAGATATTGTTAACTGCAAAAAGTAGTGTATCATAACAATATATCTCTATATAGCTTATCACGTAGCGGAAATAACGTGTAGTAAACATTTCATACGATTTTAACCCTGCAAAGCTGAAGGGGACATCGCCATACTCTCTTTCCATGTATACAAAATTGCAAGACTTTTTCTTTGTTATAGCTACAAACATATAGTTATGAAGGTCGACTCTATACGAAATTGGGCATCATAGGGTTAACATAAATTCAGCGTTCTCCTAAACAGCCAGGCACACTCCAGCCACGCGAGAAGGGTGAATGTTCTGATTTTTCGGGAGTCTTCGCACAGTACGGCGATAATGTCACGTTGCGATCTGTTAATGTACTATTCTTGTTTCAGACCGTATGCAAAATTATGCCCGCAAACCCGTTTTTACTCGCCATTACATGAGGTTACTACGGTCACAGCGGTTAGCATTGTATTCAGTACGTGCGTAGGTGCGAGTGATAGCAATGTGAGAGTCATTCTGGAATATTATAAAGCGACTTGAAGTAAACTAGTTTGAAATATTGGTTACATTTTTGTTGCATAACATAGTACAGTTCAATACTGAATTATTTTTGAAGTTATTAACGTTCTAATTTGTTTACGTTTATATCCGTTATTAACAAAATGGATTACGCCTTCTGCAGTCATCAAACTAATAACAGAGACACACACACACAAAATAAATCAACAAAGTCATTGTGGTGTAGCTTCTTCAAACAATCCGTGTACATGTATTAAAACCTTTTCCATCAGGATGATTGTGATTCACAATATTTTTACTTGAAATTTAACAGCGTCGAAAAAAGAAAATCAATCAAATCGACAAATACAATTAAAGAGTTTGAATTACATTTGAATGTATTATGTTAACAATATCTAAACTATGTAATATAATTACATATTTGCACATGACAAGACCAATGATTACTCTCTTAATTCCTAAGATTGAAAATGTCGATCTATCAAGCGATTGAAATATTTTTCAATCTAATAGATTGAGGATAGATCGAAAAACGATAGAAAAACGACTTTTAGATCGACGGGTTTTCTCAATCTGTAATAGATTGAACAAAGTTTCAATCTATTGAAAACGTAAACCAATCAAACTTCAGAACATTATCACGTGACTTAGAATTCGCATCGAATCGACTCGATTTCGAAGATTTCGATTCGACGCGCGCGACAACGACAGATTATGGCGACGACGGATCGCAAAGCCGTGTTAGAGTGGGAATTCCCGACTGGACTGGCTAGCGGTGACGGTACCCTTCAGATGTTTGAAGATGAGTATTTTATACATATGTAAATATACATTAGTCCGAACTTTGAATGGAAGTAATGCTTGCCAATTGCACAAATCTGATACGGCGTATCCGAAATCGGATACGATTGGCATCCGCGCTAACGTTCTACATTAATATAGAGTTATGTCAGTGTGTGTGACTGAAGAGTTGATTTTATACTATTTAGATCTGATAATTAATATGAATGAGTTGACTGTTGTAGTCGGTGACAATGTCTGTGTCAGTGTGTGTGTGCATGACTGAAGAGTTGATTTAATGATTAATAATAATATGAATGAAAGTTAATTTGGACACTTTTTGAAAAGTCGCCCCATCAGCATCGGCCAAACTTAGTCACCCCGGTTTACGCCAGGTAGTAATTGTATGCCTTACCATTCACATTAATTTTGTAATTGTACAAATCCTCTTCTTCCTTTTAACTTATACAATTTTGCATTAGCCTGAACAAAGTATAATGTCTGACACTCACCTTCTAGTTCTAGATGGATAGCAAATGTATAATTGTTCCTTCCAATTGTTTACAAAGAGATTCAATCTGATTTTCAATTATTTAACAATGAAAGGCCCACAATATTTTCAAATGAGTAAGGAAATGACATGGTGGAATTAAAGTAAAAGTCAAAAGTACAATATAATTTTGATTGATATCTTTATGTAAGTACATTTCAGTGTTAAAAAGTCCTCAGTAAATAATTGTATCATTAGAAAAACTAATTAAAGATTTCTATATTTTTCTGTTGACAGGTTTGCGAGGAGCTATTGCGTACGCTTAGTCTAAGTATGCACTTAGAGTTTGGCAAAATGCCAATGATACAAGGCACGTTCTGGTGACGACAACACTAGTCATAAAACTGTTCACTTTGGTTGGTCTTGGTGGCTCAACATTACCACTATTAAAGGTAATTATATTACATTCATATTTTAAAACAAATAATGTTTAGGTTTCTGGAAAAGAATAAGGAAATAAAAGTCTATAATTTTATGAGGATTAATTTACAAACGATTGGTTTTACTGGAAAATCATTGATGAACTTTGAAAAACAGATCAGTGTCCAGGTACCTTTTCTGTATTTCAGTGATTTGATGTGAAACATTGTATTCATTTGTGTAACGAGTGAAAAGAAGAGTGACATAAATAGTCATTGTGGCTCTGATGATCAGGAGCCTGTGGGTCTAAAGCCAGCGGGGTGCCATCCCAGAGATCATAAGCTATGATCCTTCCTGCCTTCCAGCCAGGTACTTGACATTCATAGAATTGAGAAGGAAGATAAATGTTTGAGCTTCCTCCTTCTGTAGCTTTCATTGCTATAAAAACGTTCAACCAGTTTTGTGGAATCGTGCTACATGGGAAAGACCTTAACTTTTTGACTAACTTTTTAGATCTGCTATGGGCTTGGTTCTCAACCACTTGTAAGGATAAATTCATAATTCTCTGTACTTGATTTGATTTGGGTTTGGTTGTATTATTTTATTAAATGTAAAAAAACTGCTGAAAACTGCTTGTCCAATATAAAGGCAAGTGTAATAACATGTCAGTCAATGAAGCCGCGAGCTATCCAATCTTGCATTATTATTTTATTATTATTATTATTTATTATTCTGCCTTTTGTCTCCAGTGTAGGTGCTGAGACGGGTAAGCCTAAGAAGGAGGTGACAATGAGCAAGACAGGAAATGGTAAGTTGCAATTACTTTTACTTTTCTAAGAAATAGTTTTGTTCTGTAAAAAAAGGTGTTAGATTTGATTGATACCAGTAAACCCTTTATCATGTGCAAACTGATTAGCTGGATAGATAGTAATACAAATAATAATTGGTGATAATAGATCAATAATGAATGATTATCTTTTTTGATTATCTCATTGTCTTGATCACTATGATCTGATCGTCGTCAGTAGAACATACTGATCAAAATCGTTGAATAATGAGTGGGTCCTCTTTAAGGCCCGGTCACATATCACTGGATAGCGTAAACGGATGCCTGACGGAGAGCAACATTTCCAATTCATTTGTCTCCGTTGGTATGCGTTTCTTGTCCATTCCTTGTCAGGCGATGTACGTTGTTCTATCCGCCGGAATGTTATGTGCATGAAGCAATGGAAACGACTTTCACCACCAGATAATTTGTAATTGTCTATGTTTAGGTGGTACACAAAGTACCTGAAATTCAATCTCAGTTGGTTCAAAATTAGATTGATTTGTTTGTATCCATCTCTAGTTAGTGCCCTTAATACTGAGCAACTTGTCTCAACTGATAATAACTGAGAATAAGTGTCAGGTCATCTATGTAAATCTATTTTTGTTTTGTTTGTTACAGGGAAGTGCCCTAAATACGGAGCATATGTCTGAACTGACAGAGGGGGAGTATGAAGTCAACTATGTGAGGCCGGGGCTGAAGGGCTTCGTTAGGTGGGACACTAAATACCTCACATCATTCTTCACCAGACGACTCACAAATAAGGTAAGGGGAAAATAATCAAACTTAAATTTGTTTGTAGATGGGGTGGGGGGGGGGGGTACGGTATGGGGACTTTCCTTACTTTAAAGTTACACCAATGTCGCATAAATATGGGAAACATGACTGACATTTTAAGGGTAATTATGTATATTATTTGTATTTTTGATTGTTATGGTTTTTCTTGTTCTACAGGAAATCAGTGCAGGGAGAGTGCAGATTAGACAATTTAGCAATCGTAAATTGACTTTTTGGTGTATGTGAAGTAAATCTCCACACAACGTCTTCATTAACCTTATTAACCTTGATTTTGTCAATGTTTTGTTGTTATAAACGAAATCAGTGCCGGGAGAGTGCAGATGAGACAGTTGACAAATCGTAATATCGTATTGAGCACTTTGATGTGTGTGAAGCAAACATTTTAGTACCAAAATATCTTCATGGGGTCTTTTATAATCTTGATTTCATGTTTTCATGTTTTTTTTTACAGATGAGACTGTTGATCAATCGCTGGTACTCCGAGGTGAGCGGAGCAGCCTCGGACTCGGAGGAAGAAACAGAACTCATCGGAAACTGAAAGATGGTAGCCCAGAGAATATACAAGATGTATTACCATTATCAATCTTCTTAGTGGCAAATTTAAGATCATCATGCGTGGGGATGCTGCACTGCAGTTCCCTATTTCGGACTAGGCTAGTTTTTGCGCACTTCACAACACTGAGTCTGTGTGTATTTCATACTGCGCAAAATGCATCCACAAGATGGTACTACTAGGTAAGAGGGGTGGCCTCACACTCAGAGGAAGAAACAGAACTAATTGGAAACTGAAAAATGGTAGTACAGCAAAAATATGCTAATATAATCCATATAAATTTAAGATCATCAAGCGCATGGATGCTTCACCACAGTTGACTATTTTTAACTGGGTAAGCTTTTGCGCACTTCACAACACTGAGCACTGAGTCCGTGTGTACTTCGAGGAGAGAGGCACGGACTCGGGAGAAATAAACAGAGCTCATTGGAAACTGAAGAATGAGCTTTACTTTTTGAAGCCGTTTGCGTCATTTACTAACTAGTTTACTAACCAAAACTAATCTTTTGACAATCAGTGTTGTACGGATAAAGTGCCATCCAGGAACAGTGTAAAGATTGATATTTGAATATGTATATATTTTATTATTGCAAGTGCAATAAAGCAAGTCCAAACATAATTATAGAGAATAGAAAATACGATATTAAATTTTATATGCAACTCAATGGAATTTTGTACTGTTGTAATATGATAACATCTATTATATTTATTCTGATTATCTCAATCAATTTTAGACTGCATTCCATGCTTAAAGAGTGTAAGTAATTAAATCAATACAGCTATTATATATTATCACCTGACTTAGTAAATACAGTACATGCCGCTGCCGTGTTCTATTTTTGGATAGCACATGGGTATATTACACCCCTGCAAGTCAAGTCAGATGATAAAACAGTTGTTAAATTTGTTGTTGGGGAAAATCACGGAATATTTCTACCCTCGGGATTTCAAATGCTATTTCGTGAAGAAAATAAGTTCCTTTGACTTCGTCTCGGGACTTATTTACTCTTCCCTCAATAGCATTTAAAATCCCTCGGGATGTAATATTCCGTGCTTTACCCTCCACCGCCATTTAACAACAGTATACTATAGGTGCCAAATACAGACATATCTGTTAAAACGTTGCAACGATGTTCAAAATATGCATTATAAAAGTGTCAAAACCTATAATTTAGTACTACAAAGAGGATTTTTGTTTCGTTTTCTGGAGAAGAAACTAGAAATCAATTAAAGACACCTAGTTTTTGCTTTACAAAATTATGAATTCCCATGGAATTTCCACTGAATTTTCATTTATATTGATGATAATGTTTTCCCTGTTATGTAATATTCAAAAGTACTGTTTTTGTGTACTATTATTGGAAAGTGAATATTATTAATGATGATGGTATATTTCTTATTGGTAATGGTAATTATGATTTTTCTTTATCAATGGGAAGAAAGAACAGATTCCATTTTTTGTGTGGTAATTTAACTGATTTAATTGTAATTCTTAAGAAATGTATATTGTACCACTTCCTGACTGTTGCAAGACCTGCAAGTTCAACATATGATTTTTAGCTTGATATTTAGTGTCACATCTGTTTTATCACATGTCCATATGTATGTATGTGTTTCTGTATGTGTTATAGGCCCAAATTCACGAAGGAGGTTTAAATTTAACCCATGGTTTAAATCTGCGATGAATTTTAGACCATGGCTTATGTAAATGAGGATTTAAACCTTCGTGAATTCGGGCCATACTGTTTGAATGTACATCCCTGCTTGTGGGAGAACTCAATCCAACACAAGATTGAGAATTAATTTTCAATCTAATAATTCAATCTAGATTTCAATCTATTAGATTGAATAGCTCAATCTTTGCCAAAGATTGGAAGATTTCAATCTAATTTTAGATTGACAATAGATTGAAATTCTCAATCTAATAGATTCAAATCTCAATCTATTGAAGATTGAAAATTTTCAATCTAATGATAGATTGACTTTCAATCTGGTTAGATTCATCCCTGACAGCAATCTGTGGCAGATTGAAAATTCAATCTAATAGATTGAGTTTTCAATCTTAGGAATTAAGAGAGTAGCACATTTCATTTCAGCTTCGAGAGATAATTATGTCTTATTTATTCACTTTAATCCGACGGTTTCATTTCTCTTTGATTAGTTAAAAGTAACAAAAGCTTAATTCGCTTTATTTCAGAAAGAACATTCATTTTATAAACTAGAACAGGGGTATTGACGACAAATCATTATTCATTATACCCAGCAGGGGTGTCGATCCAGGGGGGGCAGGGGGGCGGTCGCCCCCCCCCCCCCCCCCCCCCAATGAAAATATTGGGGGGCGAACATGAGGAAGAAAAAAAATAGAGTGACATAATGCCAAAGAGGGGAAAGACACATTTATCAATGATTAATCTTCAAAATAGCCGTTTTTTAAGTTTGAAAAGGACTATAAATCTCTTTTTTGCCGCGCGCTTCGCGCGCATACAGTTTCTCATATTGCAAGTTTCATTTGGGTTGCGGGAACTCACCTTTTGAAATGTGTTGGGCAGCGTAATTTCTCAAACGCACACCTCAAACGAAGTTTATTAAACCCTCATCTATAGCACACCGTCACAGAAAATAAAATAATATCGGTACATATGCGCTGAGCGCAAAATCAAATTGGAATATCATGTCCCCCCACATTTGAAAAAGGAGCAGATTGTCCCCCTCCCTTTGTCATTATCTATGTTTGGTTCCATACCTATATACTTCATATTACGTGAAATTTCTGTCTCAGGTGTGCACCAAATCGCACAATTTCACGCCCAAAATTACAAAAGCTCCCTACTGTGGGAGGGGGACACCCCCTCCCACACCCTCCCCCACACCCTCCCCCACTCGGTCGCTTCGCTTCCTCGCAATACACTTTTTGAGAAATTGTTGACGCCCTTGCTTAGTTTCATGGGAGCCCAATGCCCTAGACTATATCGATGGCTCTATAGTATACAGATAATGCACGGTAGCGAGTGCATTCAGGGCCAAACAATGCACGATGTGCGAGAAGAGCCACTGGATATACCGCACCGAGGTCCGCATGACCGAGTGCGGTATATCCAGTTGGCGAGTCGAGCACAGAGTGCATCATTTCGGCCCACAAATGCACAAGCAAACGGGCATTGTTTGTTTTATACAACTTCCCCCTCCTACTGAGCTGCCCCCAAAAGCCAATGAATAAATAATTGAATTAAAGCACTATAAATCACTTTAATTTAAATAAAGTACTATACCTGCACTCTGGCGAGTGCAGGTATAGTACATTTGGTATTACTGTACTGTAGCATCCATTTGCATTGGAGTGCAGAAAACGTACTATAATAGTACGTTTTCTGCACTCCAATGCAAAACTACAGCGCAGTCCACTGAATGTCACATGACCTGATTTAAACCAATCAGATTACAGAACATTCTTGGAAGTTGTAAAATATGCATGATCACGTGGATCCATCACATGCAAGGCTCAGTCTTTTCCTCGCTATGCCCTTTAAAAATACGTTATAAGTAGGTTCACTATTTTATACAATTTTAACACCCATGCTAGGAGCAAATGTCTGAAATCTAAAAGCTTCCGGGGGCTCCGCCCCCTGGACCCCCATTATTGTCCCCAAATGTGGGTGCCCCCCAAAGTCAGGTCTTCGAGCCATCAAGACACTTTCAATGAGCGCATAATAAAACTTCCGGGCATGCCAATGTGGGGCTTTTAGCTCTCTCAGTGGTCACTCTTGAAAATTTTTCAAATTTCGCCCCCCCAATCTCAAAAACGGATCGACACCCCTGATACCCAGTTACCGTAGCTAAAGTAATACTGCATATTACATTTTAAAAGGTGATGACAAATTTCCAATACATTTTCACCATGTTAATATCAACATTTGCACTTGTATTTACAACCATTATACATGAAATAAATACTTACTTCATACACTATTTATTGCATATATAATAGAATTGAATTAATTCATATTTTGATATTAGAATGATAAGTTATACATGAGTCATACATTGCATTTTCACAGAAAAGTTTTTGTTTAAAATATACAGGAGTATCAAGAGAATTTAAATTAATTTAGGCGTACATTATACAAGTGGGCATATATTTTGTCATGAAATGTACATTATTTACAGATAGAGAACATTCACTATATACTTCATACATGACCGTTTTAATGCCGTTGTATTTTATCTACGCCTTATCATGTGCTGTCCAATGTACAATATATACAGTATTAGACATGCTTTCTAACAGAGCTAGCATCCAACGTGTTTGACTGTGTCTTACATGAGTCTAAAAATCAGATATAAAGAGATAGTGTGAATAAATATTCTCTTTTGGAAATGCCTTACAATGAGCTGGTTATGTATTAATACAGTATCTACCTTAATGCATCCAACATGTGTTTAGTACACAATTACAAGAGGAATATTTTGCATGCAAGTTTTTTTTCCAAATCGCTACGAACTTAATTTCCATGTTCGTGTTAAATTATGTTCACAAATACAACACATAAAGTATCATAAACGGTATTTAGCGGAATATTCTTGGCAATGTTATAACAATAATCATATTCTAAAACCATAATCATTATTACAATATACAAAAACAAGACATAGTCAGCAATCAGAATAGAACAAACCAAAAGTCGTCAATCAGAATAAAATTTATGTTTCAAACCATGCAGTGACCATTGATTGTAGAAAGACATCAAAAGTAGAATAATACAGAAGCACTACATACTAAAGACTATCATTTACACGTATCAAAAGAATTAATATATTGAAATATACATACTATGCATAAAAAAACATACTCATCATACCAAAAGTTATATAAAAAATAAACCATTATTAAGAGAACTAAAATAAAGCAGAATAAAACAGAAGCAACACATAAGTTTACATTCAAAGCTAAATAGCGTAATGCATACTATGCAAAATGCGAAATATAATACAAAATATGCACAAAGTATCACACCACGAGAAGAGGGATATTGTAAATACTAAACGGGTGATATATGTAGTGACCATTATTACGAACAAAATAATACTATACAGAGTCAGATATGGTCATTTATCAGAATAAAGCATAATGTACGCATATGTACATTCCTAACACGCATGAATAATAATACGAACAATAAACAAAATATGCACAACTCATTATGTATACATGTACTATCAGAATTATACAAGGAGCATTACATGAAGTGAATGGTGAAAATAATCTTAGTCACGGACAAAAATGACGGAATAAGCGGCTGTTTGTAAATTTCTTTATATCAGATCATATTTATTTTTTAAAATATTTATTTCCGATATCCATTTTAAACATACAAACAAACAAAAATCACATACATTGTAGAACTTTACAAATGAAAAGAAAATGAAACAATACTTCAAGTATAGATAAATGGTTGGAATGTCCATTTCGGGGTAATTTTTCATAATTGTCCTGTACTTCCATGGGGTCCAAAGCAAAATATTGTAATTTTAATTTTCATACAATATCACTATTCAATCATAGTAATTTACGAATGCACTATCACGCTTCTCGCCATAGTATTAAAGGGATAGTACTGTTTTGGTCATGCACAATTGTATTAACTAACAATTTCATTCAAAACTAATAGTTATAATTCAATTATGTTTGAATGGAAGTAGAACATATAAACGGTAAACTGAAAGGGTTGTTGTAAATCAAAAAGTTTCAACCACTGTTTAAACCCCAAAATGTGACTGTGATGTTTGGTTAAGATCATTAGTATATAGAGAGATAATCAAAAACACATTTGGTATATTTTCAAAAATGTGTAGGATTTGTAAATATTTTCTTACAATATTGAAACGGAAGGTTGGTCGCCAACAACTATTCCAATCGGATATACTTATGGATATTTCATCTGTTTCTGAACAGGTTTTGATCATATCTTTAAGATTGTGTGCTCTTTCAAATTTTACACTTATAGTTTTGTATTACCTAACCAAACAAATAATCTCGAAGCGCCCTCTATTAAACAGAAACTGAATTATCCTTTTGACCTTATAAGAATGCCAAAATGAATTACAGGATCCAAGCTTATTTGAAAATGTATTTTACATGAAAAGCTGAATCCCCATTCATTTATACAATGAATAGAGGTTGGTTAAAAGTCAAAATATTGTCAAGTAGTATACTTATCATTCAACCTGTACAGTTTGTGCATAATTTAGGAACTAATAATCTTAGTCACGGCCACGTACGCATCTAGGCGTACCCAGGGAGAGTACGCCTATGTAGTAATGTAGTATATTTATCATTCAACATGTACAGTTTGTGCATTCAGTGGCGTAGCTACGGGGGGGCACGGGGGGGGGCACGTGCCCCCCCAATCGTTTGGCAAAAAAAAAAAAAAATGACGACCCGACATGAAGCCAAATGTGTCTACAATGTATATCATTCATTATTATCACGTTTTATTTAATGTGTGATAATAATCATTATCAACGATAATAACCAAGAACATAACAGTCGTTCCCTAGTACTAGCAATAGCGCACCTATATCAGTTTGAAGAATCCTTCCAATATAGCGCCTTATGCAAATTTTCAGTCCCGTGCGCGAGGATCGACGCTCACCGCATTTCAGAAGACATAGAGCGCGTATAGGCCTAACAAACTTCCTAGCATGGTAAATCGTTTATCATACCAAGGGCCCTTTTAGGATCTTGAATCTGCCTCCCGCTTTTATAGATAATTTTGACGCCTTCATGCAGGCTATAAAGGCGCATAGCTGCACTACGTAGTCCTAAATGTCTAGGTAAAGACAAACTTCTTTTACTAATTTCTTCACTCCAAATGCACCCGTTCCATTAATTCATGATGCATAATCTAGGCATATTGTTGATGATCATGATTGAAGGAGCACCAGTCATCTTCTCCAGAGTCGATATCTGCATCAGTTGAGCATAGGCCTACTGAAACTAATTCAAGGGACCCGAGCATAGCTGTTTTTTTTTTAGTTTGAAAAGGACTGTAAATCTTAATTTTTGCCGCATATATCAAAATGCATATTCTGAAATACTGATATATACGAAATTTATTAGACCCTCATCTATCATGTCTATAGCACACTATCATCGGAAAATAAAATAATTTGAAATAATATATCTTTTAGTAAATTCGGTCCATATGCGCTGAATGCAAATAAAATTGGAATATTATGTCCCCCACATTAAAAAGGGGAGGAGATTGTCCCCCTCCTTTGTCATTAAGTATGTTTGGTTCCATACTTATATACTTTATATTACATGAAATTTCTGTCTTAGGTGTGCACCAAATCGCACAATTTCAGGCCCCAAAATACAAAAGCTCCCTACTGTGGGAGGGGGACACTCCCTCCCACACCCTCCCCCAATCGGTCGCTTCGCTTCCTCGCAATGTCTCCCCTCCATTTTTGCTTAGTTCCATTGGAGCTCAATGCCCTAGACTATATCGATGGCTCTATAGTATACAGGATCACGTGGATCCATCTCACGGGCTTAATCTTTCCTCGCTATTACCGTTTTAAAATACGTAACGAGTAGATTCACTATTATATACCATTTTAACACCCATGATTAAGACAATGATAAAGACAATAATGACCATACTTCTACAGTGATACATTTTAAACACCAATTTCAAAAAATTCAAAAAAATTGGGAGGGGGTGAACCCCCTCCCACACCCTCCCCCAAATAAATGTAGACAAGCATACGGCGTGAGAGTATTTGAGTCTGGTGTGTGTGTACACGTAGGTTTGATTGTGTGTGTATACTTTATCATGAGGGAAATGATTTCTTTAATTCAGTATTATCAAATTTCCTTCCAAGGTATGCACCAAATTGCATTATTTCAAGTAAAAAATTGCGAAAGCTCCCTACCGTGGGAGGGGGGACACCCCCCTCCCACACCCCCCCCCCCCCCCCCCCCCTCGGGCGCTACGCTCCCTCGCAGCTGTGCCCCCCAATCACTTGACCCTCGCTACGCCACTGTGCATACTTATGGAACAATATTAATATAAGTCATGGCCACGTACGCATCTATGTGTACCCAGGGAGAGTACGCCTATGTAGTAATGTAGTATACTTATCATTAGGAACTAATTATCTTACCCAGATAACAATGCTACGTTGGCCCATCGTTGGCCCAATGTAGGCGGTCATGTTGGGCCAACGTCAAAACGTGACGTCTAGCCCACGTCATTCTTGCCGCTGGGCCCTCGTTGGCCCAACCCCCATACGCCAACGTCAATTGCCAATGTTGAGCCAACGTTTGCCCAACCATTTATTTTGCTATTTCTGACGTCAAGCCAACATTGAGCCGACTAAACCCCAACGTTAATACGACTATATAAGTCAATGTCGGGCCAACGTTAAAACGTGACGTTTGGCCCACGTCATTCTTGCCGCTGGGCCCTCGTTGGCCCAACCCCCATAAGCCAACGTCTTGCTACGATGTTGCGCCAACGTTTGCCCAACCTTTTATTTGGCTATTTCTGACGTCAAGCCAACATTGAGCCGACTAAACCCCAACGTTAAAACCTTGAGCCAACCATTACAAAAAAAAATGATTGATAAGTTGCATGGTGTTACAAAGTCTACCATACCGTCACCGCAAACATTTCATACTTATACTTATCCTACACCAAATCTTAATCCTATTCCTATCATCCTATCCGATCCTATCCGATCCTATCCTATCCTATCCTATCGTCTTAACAATTTACTATGCCATCGGCTTAGTATATATATCCTATACATACTATGTACATTTGTTAATAGTTAGTAACTGCCGAGAGTAGATTGAGAGTAGATTCTAAAATAATCAGCCTTTGAATCATCATTCATAACACTATATTCGGGTGTCATTTATAGTTTTATAAATTATATAGAAAAACAAGGACAAGTTAACACTGTTTTTAATACAAATAATAGCAAAAATAGCAATTTTTTTCTGTGCACTATTATGATCGTTTATAATCGATCATGAACCCCGATAGCGATTCTGCATTGGCCCAATGGGTGATTTCAAGTATGGTGTTTAGGGTTGGTGTTAGTGTTTATCAAACCGGCGTTTGTGTGTAATAAACACTTACACCGGCCTTAAAGACCATACTTGAAATCACCTATTGTTGGCCCACTTACGACGCATTGGGATCGATTGCGGAACGAACCTTTACCGATCATAAATCACTAATTAATAGGTGTATCAAAGTGAATAAAGAGGGGGCTGTGCAAAGGGGCTTTGCACCCCCAATATTTTGTTAATTTCGTAAATTTAATTTAATTGTATTAATTTACCAATTCAACAACATCATAATATAATGTACAATATTTCACAATTTCCCGTCATTTATTAAAAAGGATAGACATTGCATAGTATATTAGTCAAAACTAGCCCTTGAGCAACTATATAAGCAATACAAGTATATACTGCACATTATATTATCGATAATGTTACAACAAATTATATAGAAAACAAGGATATGATAACACTGTTTTCAATACAAATAATAGCAAAAATAGGAATTTTTTTGTTCACTATTATGATCGTTTATAATCGATCATGAACCCCGATAGCAATATACAAATTTTTACAAAATCATATAATGTACAATATTTCACAATTTCCCGTCATTTATTAAACAGGATAGACTTGCATAGTATATAAGTCAAAACTAGCCCTTGAACACCTATATAAGCAATACAAGTATATACTGCACATTGTATTATCGATAATATTACAACAATCCAAAATGTTTCAAAAACGTTTTCATACATTGTTGGTAGAACATAATTAAAATATATTTGAATTATTGTACAATTTAAGACATCCATATCGTGACATTGTACATTTTAAGTCGCATGGAGATTCATCTAAAAATTACTGCCCAATGTATGAAATGGACTGTTTCCCTATATCTGTCTTGATTTAGCTATCTTGCATTTTGTTAATCAATTTCCCCCGTGAAATATATGGCAGTGGTTCAATCTTTTTTTCGTAATATTTGTATCTATATTACTACAAATGAAGTGCAATCCACTTGTGTTTTCATTAAAAGGATAGTTGAGTCTTGATAAAGCGAGTTCAGCTTTGGTGAGCTTTAGTAACTAAACCATGCATCATTACATTACAAACAGACAGTTATAACTTACTCCACCATGCTCGAAATTAATAACACAACCTTTCTAAAAAGAAGAAGCAATTTTGAAATTTTTTAGCGGCCCATTCAAAGTTATATTGTCTATTCCCTACAATTATCAAAATGTTAGGTTTATGGATATCTTAGGCTTTTCTGAAACAATTTTGATCAAATTAAGTTTATTCTGTCATTACAATTGCATGCTCTTTCAAACTCGACACTCCGTGTTTGATTATCTCACACAAATATTGTGTAACGGCCTCTATATACCAAAACTAACTCAACTATCCTTTAATACGAATCCTTTATACCAAAAACTGTTTTGTCGGTAACGATTTCTAAAACGCATGAATTTGGTATAATATATTTTCTCTACACCTATATGAAATGCGTCAATATTTGACCTCATTACATTTAAATCTATGTGTAAATACTCTCTAAAAAGTGAGAAACCGGCTAAAATCATCTGCAAACAATCCCAAATGGAAATAATAACGTAGGTTTGGAAATCGTTTATACAAATGAGGAAAAACGCTGGTACCACTACAGATCATTTTGAAACTCCATAATGTAATCGGTAATCAAGAAGAAAAAACATCATAAGTTAGTGTGATATCGGATAAATACCCCATGACCAGGGGCATCGAGTGGGATGTGTACAAAGTCTATGCGAATTTATATGAACATGCACTATATTTATTTATATTTATTTATTTCCGATTTATTTAAACAGGGTAGCCCTTTCAGTATCGAGTACTGCTCTACCAAGGGGCCCTGTATACAGTAAAAACATACAATCATGACATAGGTAAAAACATGAATAAGATATAAATTACATATAAAAACAGAGTTCTGTACAAAAAAAAAAAAAAACAACAACAACCAACAATTTACAAACAACATAAATATAGAGTGAAATTACAAATAAAGCAAGTTACATGTAAGTACAAAAAAAAAGAAAAAGAAAAAAACAAATCTATCTATCTACAAAAATAAGAGTATCAAAATATACATTAAAACTAACAAGAAATAGAATATTGCACATTAAATATATAAAATCAGCTTAAGAGAAAACAAATTGAATTTCGTCAGAAAAACTGAGAATTTTGAGTTGCTTTTTGAATGAGCATAAAGAATTTATTGTTGTTAAATTGGGAGGTAGTCTATTCCAAACAGATGAACCAGTGAAATGCAAGGATCGTTTATAATAATCAGTTCGTGGAGTTTTAACAAAGAGAGTTGAATGAGCATTATATCTAGTATTATATACAATTTGCTTTGGTATTACAACACTTTTCAAATACTCAGGCATAAAACTATTTTGAATTTTAAACATATATACGGCAATTTGATAATATATTCGTTGATGAATTGATTGCCATTTTAATTCAGATAGCATCACAGTATGAGGGGTTAAAAAATGAGCCTGTAAAACAAGTCTAGCATAACGATTTTGTAGTCTTTGCAATTTCAATATATTATAAGATGCACTAAGACCCCATATCACATTATAATTATCTATGTGTGGCAAGATCAACGTATTATACAATAATATCAATATGTTTCGAGGTAAAAAATATTTAATTCTTCTAATGTAACCTATCGTTCGTGATATCTTATTACATATCATATCAATGTGCCTTTTCCAACGCAAAGAACAATCAATTAGAAGCCCTAGATATTTAAATTCAGTCACCTGATCAACCTTTTCTTGACCAACATAGATATCAATTAAACAATTTCTTACTTTGGCAGACGAACCATATATGGGAAAAGTGTTGTAGGGAAAAGTGTTGTAGTCCTTTGCGAAATCTAAGAAGATTCTGTTTGTAACAAACACTTCCAGCATTTTTGTCACTGATTCGTACATAGTTGATGAATTAAATCATCAATGCTATAAACTTCGCATTCATCAGCCTGCTCTAAAACCATACTGGTGTAGTGGTGTTCATAATATAATAACATAACTTGAACCGTGAACATTTGTAGACGTGGTGTGGCAAAATGTTCGCGTTCTCGTTTGTCCTTAATTAAGCAAGACAATTAATCCAATATTGCTGCGTTTTACCATTTACCTGTAGGAGTGGAACGTGTATGTAATTTTACTTAATATTACACGCATAATATTTGCATACATTACAGAAGCGGTCTATTGTATATCGTGGACTGCGCCCTATTGACCAGCATGCCTTGCTCCCAAGAGATCAGAAAGTGCAAGTGTGGATTGATTGTGAGTGTGTCCAATAACCCCCCGATGACCGGGGTAATAATAACTGTATTAAACGCTATATAAATCGAAACATTATTAAAATCTTATTTATATTTTCATTATAAATTATAATTTCATCAAACGATTATTTGGCTGCACATTCGTGAATGCTACCCAACTAACAATTGAACGTTTTCTGAACGTTCTAAACAGGTTCAAAGTTGGTATTTGGACGTTATGTGAAAACGTTTTAAAACGTGTATTTGTGAAAGATTGAAAACGTTTTTAGAACGTGCCAAATGGACCTTTTTAACACGTTGCACGTTACCAAAAAACAATAAAAAACCTTTCATGTAATTGCTTTCAAGTGCAAGGACCAGCAGAAAAACCTGTCGGATGCTGGAGACGTTTTAAGAATGTTTTTTAAACGTTGATTAAAGACGAAGATCTACGTGACCTAATACAAACGTTTTGTAAAGGTTTTTGTAAACTTTGATTAAAGACGAAGACCTACGTGACCTAATAAAAACGTTTAGTAAACGTTTTGTGTTTGCTGGGTAGTGCCCGTAATTAATGTACTCGGGTGTCTATTCACGAAAGCTTATGTGTATGCACTTATTCGGAATTTGAAAGACCGAAAATGTTATGATTAATAATAAGTATTCATCATTTGTATCATAATTATGTTGCTATCATCGCTAGCCAAATCCCATTCAACCAACCAAGAACGACACTACATAGTAAGTGAAACGTTGGCGTAACGTTGGCTTGCCTACCGTCGAAATGTGGTTGTTTGTAAAAGGTTGGTTTGACGTCAACTAGCCAACCAATATCCAACATCGCTCATTGACCGAATGTTGTAGTAGGCGAAACGTTGGCCTAACGTTGGCTTGCCCACCGTCAAAATGTGGTTGTTTGTTAAAGGTTGGTTTGACGTCAACTAGCCAACCAATATCCAACGTCGCTCATTGACCGAATGTTGTAGTAGGCGAAACGTTGGTCTAATGTTGGCTTGCCTACCGTCGAAATGTGGTTGTTTGTTATAGGTTGTTTGACGTCAACTAGCCAACCAATATCCAACGTCGCCCATTGACCGAATGTTGTAGTAGGCGAAACGTTGGCCTAACGTTGGCTTGCCCACCGTCGAAATGTGGTTGTTTGTTAAAGGTTGGTTTGACGTCAGCTAGCCAACCAATATCCAACGTCGCTCATTGACCGAATGTGGTAGTAGGCGAAACGTTGGCCTAACGTTGGCTTGCACACCGTCGAAATGTGGTTGTTTGTTAAAGGTTGGTTTGACGTCAGCTAGCCATCCAATATCCAACGTCGCTCATTGACCGAATGTTGTAGTAGGCGAAACATTGTCCTAACGTTGGCTTGCCCACCGTCAAAATGTGGTTGTTTGTTAAAGGTTGGTTTGACGTCAACTAGCCAACCAATATCCAACGTCGCTCATTGACCGAATGTTGTAGTAGGCGAAACGTTGGCCTAACGTTGGCTTGTCTACCGTCGTAATGTGGTTGTTTGTCAAACGTTGGTTTGACGTCAACTAGCCAACCAATATCTAACGCCACTCATTGACCGAATGTTGTAGTCGGCGAAACGTTGGCCCCACGTTGACTATCCTACCGTCGAAATGTGGTTGTGTATTTAACGTTGGTCTGACGTTCACAAGCCAACCAATATCCAACGCAAGTCATTGACACAATGTCGTAGTGAAGAAACGTTGGTATAACGTTGGCTTGCCTCCCGTCGAAATTTGGTTGTTTGCCAAACGTTAGAGCGACGTCAACTAGCCAACCAATATCCAACGCCACTCATCGACACAATGTCGTAGTAGGCGAAACGTTGGCCCAACGTTTGTTTTCGACCATAGAAATATGATTTTTCGTCCAACTATCACCCAACGTTGTTTCAACGTACATTTGCCAATCAGTTTGCCAACAGTCAACATACGACGTTGGCTTAACGTCGTTTTAACGTCAGCTCGCCGACTGCAACAATGTGGTTGTAAATTTACCTTAGGCCAACGTTGGCTTAACGTTGTTTTGCCAACCGCGACGGTGCCGACTATAGACTACGTTGGGCCAACGTAGCATTGTTATCTGGGTAGTTACGGCCACGTACGTAAATCGTGGAAGTGGCTGTTTATGTTTTTGTGTGCACTTGTTTATACCGACATCATTTTCAGTATTCAACATTGTATACAAGTGGCATGACATCTGTTATAGCACTCTACAGTGTGTCCCAGATAAAACGAAACCGGATTTCATGGCAGAAATTTGCTGTCATAATGAATAATAATAATAATAAGACTTTACACAGGAATAACTAGCATAATTGCGATTTATAAACTAGTACAGTTACATAAACTCGTATTGTATGACATAATAATATGGAAAAACATCTCAAGTTTAGTATTTCACAATATCATGACCTGCGTAATATTTTACTGGTCAGTGTATAATATGCATTCACGCTGTCTGTTACATTCAACACACATATACCTATACAACAAATATACACAAGGCTATGATGAATACCTTATATATAGTTTCAGGGAAGGGTGGGTGAATCGGGAATGGGGGGAGGGGCGGGTGGAAAATATCCCCATTCACCTGCATGATTATGAAACGACCCCTCCCACCTGAGGTCATCATGGTGATTATGTATCAAGTCTATACGGATTTCAGTAACTGCCAGCAAGCATGAATAACAATATGTATGGCTCCGATATGAAATTGCTACTTGTTCATGTTTATATACACGATAAATGTAGATGATATATTGGCGAACGATCGACGTATACTCCAATAAACGGTTGACAATGGCACTAATGGGACGATTACAGCAATCATGCCAACTTCACATGATTTATATATTTTTTTTGCCATTATATAAGCCTATTATTAGTATGTAAACAAAAAATACTTTAATTTAGATACCGACACAGACGCATAGTTCAAGGCAAAACAATAAATTGATATTGTTACATATACATTCAGTTACATGTATGTATGTTACTTGAGGTAATATTGCACAATGACATTAGTTTACAGGTACACGGGTCTAATGGAGCAGTCACACCGCCAAACCGAGTCTGGTTTCGGTTTGGATTCGGTTTGGCGCTGTGACAGCTACATAACACACTTATCAGGAGGCATATGGGAGACAGAGTGGTGTTGTAGCGGATCCACGTGTTGAATATCCATGGTCAGCATGGTAGGAAGAAGGGAAACTCAGCGGGTTATGATACGGGGAACTCTGAATACCTTTTCCGTGTAGCTGGCTTCAAAGTCCTGTATTAACAGACAGAGCATAATGTGTAAATGCGTATTCGAAATGGCAATATAAACCTGGTACATTATTGGCTTCAATATAAGAGAATGATTCGTAGGAATAATCTGTGAGAGTTTGTAAAATTTGTAAAATCAACAGTTATAACTATGGACGCAAAACCAAAATTGGGCAATAGGGTTCAAGCCCTCTGTCTTTTGAATGTGACACATTTTGTTTTTGGCTTGCCTGGTATACACTACTCACAACAAGTAAGTACCCCCCTAGCATTTTTGCATATATCTCAAAAAGTATTTCTCCGATTTTGATTATTCAAACGGTAATGGATGCGCAATTTTATTACACACAATGTGAGTGGTAAATGGTTGCCATAGCGTTACGTGTTCATCTTCAAAAAAATGAATTTTCTAAAACAAAGTACCAAAAAAAAGTTGCACTTTCCGTTTTATTTGGCATAGTGGGTACATTTTGTATACGAGTAAACATCTTCCCGACACAAAAATATATCATGTAATCCACTAATACTGCTGCATTGTTCTTAGTGACACCATTTTTCAAAAGCATGTATTTTTTCCTAAAACAATAGGCCTTTCAATATGAAGTTACTGGGGATTAGAATGGCCGAAGTCATGTCCTGTTTTTATCTTTATTGAAGTTGGCCTAATTCACTAATCTGTTATGTAATGCAGTCCTACTGCTGCATTGTTCACAGTGGAACTAGTTTTCAAAAGCTTACTCGTGTAAAAAATGTACCCACTATATGCCAAATAAAACGTAACGCTATGGTAACCATTTACCACTCACATTGTGCGTAATACAATTGCACATCCATTACCGTTTGAACTGTTGAATGATCAGAATCGGTGAAATACTTTTTGAGATATATGACAAAATGCTAGGGGGTACTTATTTGTTGTGAGTAGTGTAACTATGCTTCCCATATACAGGGAATGCTACTGTGACAACACATTTGAAGAATGTCGGATACGTTTGCAGATATGTCATAATATACATAAAGGAGACATAGCAAATGTAATCCAACATCAACTACAAGTTAATTATTTTTGTATTGTATTTCTCGTACAAAACATATAACAGATAAATTCACGCGAACGTCATTCAAACAGAAAGGGTGCCAAATTTGAAAAACAAAACAAAACATAATTTTGGCCCCTCCGCCCAATTTGGACAAACTATCCATAACCTTGTTTGCTCCGTTTTTCGAAAGCGCTAATTACATTTGATTGAAATAACCTTTTATCACTGGTGTAAACAAAAACGGTTCATTCGGAAAAGCTTATAAGAGAGGCACGGACTTACTCTTCCCATTATGTCGCATTGTTAAATATTAGAGCTGTTTATGAAATGGAAATCTGCACCATCCTCATCATACAAATAATGTTGTGGCAACTATTAAACATAGCGTACAGCTTTGGCATATGGGGTTGCTTTGGGGTCGCTTGGCTCCCCTAAAAAGACCCCCCCCCCCTCCCAACAAAACGAAACAACCAACAAACAAACAAACAAACAAACAAACACAACACAAAAACAAATAAACAAACAACAACAACAGCATCAGCAAACAAATGCATAATTATGAAAATCCAGTCTATTATTGTCTAGTCACCTTTACTCTCATTTTTTTAATGGGAATAATTAGACGTGCTTCAAGTCAGTCGACGCGTATCGGGTGTAACATAAATGCACATTCATTATATAGTTCAACTAATTCAATCTGAGTTTTCTTGTATTATATTGATACCGGCAACTCATTAAGTTGTTTTTTAAAGATATTTTATCTGCACTCTCATATGACGAATTTGTAAATAACAGTTCTCCACAATGCGTCCTTTTAGATTATGCTGAAAACCAAATGGTTTGCATAAGAACAATACTAATGGAATGGGCCTATAGAGAAAGAGGCAGATTTACCCCTTTTCTCATTTGTATATGAACTAAACTGGATTCAATCAGTATAGCATTAAAATTATTTCTCATGTTTATGATTTATAATAGTTCTCGTATACAAAATCCCTTAATTGTCTAAATTGCAATCATTGAGTAATAATAACATACTTTTTTATTCCAACATTAGGTTGTTGTCAAGTATGTATTTCTTTTTTACTTATCAGAACATGTAAAATTAATTTGTATTTGAGAAATCTATAAGAAGCAGAAATCATTTTCCAATACACGTACTTCTGACGTGTAGAGCGAGGCCAACGTGTACTTACACCGACTGTAGCAATTATCTCCCCTCCTAGATGCTCAAGCCCTGCCAGGTGGCGATACAGGACACAATCCATTGTGATATTACATCCATATAACCTGAGCAATAAAGGAATGGATGGATATAGATGTTGACATAACACAGAAAGAGATTAATGAAACAAAGCATATACTTTGATACATCACGTAAGACACCAATTTGTTAAAAGGCCATTTAAGGTAGATCGTTGTTTTGTAAATAATTCACAGTTAGTATTGCAATAACTGTTCTTGCATAGATTTTATGATGCATAAACAATATTGTTTTGGGTCATAAACTTACAAATATAAAACTTGAATTGTCTGCATGGTTGTTAGTTTCTATTTTGCGTGGAGATTACTCGTTAACCTTTTGTTATTACTAAACGGAAACAAACTTAGTTTTCTTCTTTTTATTTCATAGAAGTATCAACTTTGTCATGTGTCGAACAAAAATACATAAAATTAACCATGACACAATGCAATATGTGTGATAATATCAACACAAGAACAGGTCATTCTAAATGTGTCTTCTGAAAACATGAGGATTAGATTCCCTATAGATGTTATCGTGTGGATGTCAGCATTTATAATTCGTAACTTTCTGTAACATTTGCATCAGGTAAATTTAACCAGTGGTAAAATATGTCTTTTACAATATACACATACTATATGGCATGGACAAGACACATTAATTATTACATCTTATTTTCTATGCGCTCTGCAATCCGAACCGTATAATTACGTATGACTATGTCTGCAAAAGCGGAATAGCGCCATCAGTTGTCTATTATATTATAGTAATTACATTATGTCCTACTCGATTACGCCCACTGCATGAATGCGAATCTAAACATCAACATGAACCCTACAAATAACAATAACAGAAAAGATATGAAAAAGTAAACTCGAGAAGAAATTAATCATACATATGGATTACAAAAAGGAACGGTGAACATTAAATGTTATTGGTAAATAACAATAAGTTAAAGGGAGAGATCCACTTTTGCAAGCCAAAATTCAAAATTTGCGAGGTTATTGTCTTATATGAAAGGAAATGTCATTTAATAGCATGCCTGAAAAAATTAGGGCTTGAAATCTCTTTTTCGTGGAGTTATAGACCTAAAACTGAATAAACTGAGGGACGTCGGTTAATTATGTACATACGTATTTTTGGCCGGTGAGTAAGTTCGTACATAGATTTCACGGAGTGCCAGATCGGAATGCATGACCCCTACGTGACCCCCGCTAGCTACGTGAGCCGCGCATAAGTACTAATGTGTGAGCGTTTACCAAGCAAAATACCCAAACTTCGCTTAAACTGACTACATGTAATTATATATTCTTTCTTTTTGAGACCCTTTTCCGTGACATACGTTAACAAATGTCGGCTTCACAATACTGCCCCCCATGACAAAACGGCATAACATACAATTTTTTCAAAATGCATTTTTTTGGCTTTTGGTACTCAATACATCATATTACACATGTTAAACCATTTTTTAAATTTTGAAAGTGTCAATTTCCATGATTAATCAGCATGTCTAAATGGCATAACAGCATGTTTGTCTTAAAAAAACCATGACAAAAGAGCATAACATCACAAAGCACCCGTGCACTGAAGCAGGATATCGGATAATACAATATAAATAATTGACAAAAGGGGCTAACAAAATAGCACAATGCTAAACGAGGTTAGTCTCAAATATAAAACAACATATGGTGATTTTTTGTTGTTGAAATTGAAAATGAATAATACGGGTTTTGATTGATTTTGTAAATTTCATATAAAATTTTAAAATTTGTTTAAACATCGTTCAAAATTGACGTAGTTTCAGGCAAATACCTACATTAATGTTATTTGACTCTAATTCAACATGTACATAATATTGAATATAAAAACTCATTGAATTAACAGTATATTGCATTAATTTGTTTTTATAAAAGTTTGTCCATTCATTGTCAAAGCAGTAAAACCACGACAAAACAGCATAACAGACACTTTTTAGCGTAAAATGCGAGATTTTTCAAAAAAATCATTGAGATTTTTCCAAAAAATAATTGAATCTTGTAAGACATGTCAAATGTCTATTCAGACAAGTTGAAACGTAATTTACGCAGTCACAAGGTCTCTAAAGGCTTTCAAAAAAACACGTTTTGCCTTATATCTCATAAACTTCAAAATGTCTGTTATGCTGTATTGTCATGGGGGGGCAGAATACCTTACGAGAATTAGTACTATATTGTTGTAATACTATGCTAAATCAGTTGAACTCCTTTATTGACCGATATATAGTTTAAATGGAGGGACGCATTCGTTTTTCATTCGTAGAATCCAAATTAGAGGGCTGTTCGCTCTGATTTTTTTTTTGCGTATTACATTGATCCCCATCCGTCAACTGAAAGCTGTTGAGACGTTTTGTAAAAGTGGATCTGTCCCTTTAAAGGATTTGGTTTGGTTTTGGTATAGAGGGCGCTACACAAAATATTTTGTTGTGAGATAATGAAAAACTGAGTGTCAAATTCGAAAGAGCAGACAATTTTAATGACAGAATAAGCTTTATTTGATCAAAATCGGTTCAGAAATGGCTGAAATATCCATAAACATAACCATTTGTAATACTGATGGGGCCCCACAATTATTAGATCATTTTGAACCAGCCGTTAACATTCGTTTTAAAATGCTTTCTCTTTTCAAAACATTTTAAAAGAGGTTTTTAGATAGTTGTTGATTATCTCTCTATCTAATCACTATTTCAACAAAACATCACATGCACAATATTTTATTTAAAATGGTTTAAACAAATTCATTTTTTGAAACAGCTCTTTTTTAATGATATTAATGATAACATGCTATTTAATTAGTCGTCTGTATTTTTAAAATTCATTTTGAGCATAGTGGAGTTATTAGTTAGTAATGTAATGGTGTAGGTTTTGGTTACTAAAATTCCGTTTGACTAAAACTGTACTCTCTCTCTCCTCTTTTCAAAAATTTACAAAATAAGTTTTTAAATAGCTGTTGATTATCCCTCTATCTAATCACTATTTTAACAAAACGTCACATGCACAATATTTTATTCAAAATGGTTAAAACTGATGAGGATTTAGAGAGCGCCCTCTTGAGTTTTAACTGCTCTTTGTGAATGATAACAGGCTATTTACTTCGTCATCAGTAATGTGTTATTCCTTTTGAGCATAGTGGAGTCATAACTTTCAGTTTATAATGTAATGGTGCAGGTTTTGGTTACTAAAGTTCAGTTTGACCAAAACTGTATTCTCTTTACCAGAACTCAACTATCCCTTTAACTAATTCGGCTAATCTCGACAAATTTGGATGCGGTTCACAATAACGGATATAATTAGTTCCAATATAATGATATTCTTTTTTCGGTACATACAATACAAAACTATTCTTATAAGAATTCTGCATAATCATACATATCTCCTGGACAAATTGATGTTGTGAATTAAATGTATGCTTACATTACTTTGTTAATGTTGTGTACACAATCAGTTCATATATGTCATTGTGTTCCAAACAACAATGATCTTTTTAAATTTGCACACATTAATTTTGTGAATCGAGAAATGGTACAAGTAAATATGATATATGTAATAGTTATATCAATATTTCAACTATTTCCAGGCTAAAACACGTAGTATTTGCATGGTTTAGTTCACTTGAATAATATCATTGCACATTATGATTGTATATTAGCATGAATAACACGCTTAACTCAGTATGAATATATCCACTCCATACATCAATGTAGTGATCATTTTGTTGAGAGGCCTGGCTGTAAGGTCAATTACAAGAACAATATCTCTAATAACGAAAACGTCATCATTTACTCAAATCAATAAACTCACCCGATATACCGCATGTTGCCGAGGGACCTGCAAGTATCGACAAGGTTAACCGCGCTCTCATCGTCGATGGTCACGTTGCACATATAGATCGCCTGCAGCCCTGTCATCTCACTGAGGCTGGACCACAACCGCTGTAATAGCTCGGGTCGCAGGTGAGATTTGTAGATAGTGATATATGTAATCTACACAAATCAAAGAAAAAATAAGACGGGAAATAAATGGGCTTGAATAATTTTATATAGCAACTTGAGACACCCACGCGTCACTCTCATACACCTATAAGTGCTACCCACCCGTGTCCCTAAATGGCGTATCGTACCTTTTCAAAGGGATAGTTGAGAATTGAAAATATACATGAACATACTTGTATAAATTGTAATCTACACAAATCAAAGACAAAATAAGACGGGAAATAAATGGGCTCGAATGTTTTTATATAGCAACTTGAGACAACCGCGGGTCACTCTCATACACAGGTGTGTTAACTACTCGTGTCTCTAAATAGCGCATCGTACCTTACTAAGTTAATATCCCTAAATGGCGCGATGCCTTGAAAACCTATACACAATGGCACAAGGAAAAATGCTGAATCAATTAACATTAATTGTTTTTTTAGTGTGATGGGATATCTATAGTCAAAATAAAAGTCATTTAGCTGCATACAACCCCCCAATTTCATTATATAAAAGTGAATTTCACGGGATTGATTTCAATGACCGTTACGTACCTGCTGTAGACTGTGCTCGATTTACACGCTTCTAAAGGAAAACATCGAATACCTGTGACCCTGAGGTACCATTTAGTGATTTATTTTCTTTTGAAGGAAACCTAAATTACTGTTTTTCTTATGGACGCGGTGCATATTCAGTTATGTTGGGACTTACCCCCAATGCACCCCACCCCCCCCCCCTCCCCACCACCCCACAGGGATTTGACCTTGCATTAGGTATGCTAGGAGTTGCCTATGATGTAGTTTGTTTTGTATTATCAACAACAAAAAACAGGCGAATTTCTGACAGAACAAATTGCAAAAAACAAATGGATTACAATACATGTTCATAACCATTGATATACTTTGTATTTTAGAAGTATTATTGGTATCCCTTAGAAAAAACACGATGGATTTGAAATGCAATGCCACGACCTTAAATCAACATGAAGTAAGTGCCTAACAAGTTACTATATGTTATTTTTATCCACACAACAGTAACATACATTACGAACCGATATATGTATCAAAGAGGAAAACAAGAGAAGAATGAGGAAAGAAGTATGTGTGTGTGTATGACTATCAATTCCCGGTCACTTTCGCAATTAAACAAGCGATAAAACGCGGAATATATCCGTCTCATTAAAACCCTGCATCAAATGTCTGTCGGCCATTCGCCATTCTTATGCATGTAACGTTGCTACAAATGATATAAGGGACAACGATAAGCTTCTCAAAAAGAATAATTTGACCAAATATCTTTAAGTATATAAGAACCAACATGGTAAAAAATAAAGAAATATAAATTACCTCACCACCACCCCCTCCCGAAATGAAACGTAAACGCTCCGCCCATGTTGACGATGTTAGTCTTCCGTATTGTGTACTAGTTTATTTACAAACCTGCCACAGAAGTATGATCGCAGAAATCACACAACGTTATGTATTCGAAATGCCAATAATACAACGGTGTGTAATATCTTGGTAGTAAATCAACATGGCCAGGATAATTAGGACTAAGATGACCAATTTATATTGTAGTCGTCGGAAGTGTTAAGAGAGGTGAAAAATACAATTTATTGTAGCAATTTGGATTTTGTTTTTGTTTTTTTTGTTTGGAATGTACACAAATCAAATAAAAAATAAGGCGGGAAGTAAACGGGCTTGGATAATTTCATATAGCACTTACGACATCTGCGGGTCACTATATACACAAGTGTTACCCACCCGTGCTATACACCCCTAAATGGCGCAATGCTTGAAAACCTACATTGGCGCAAACTGCTTGATCAATTAACATTAACTGTGTTTGTGTGTGATGGTATATACATAGCGCAAATTTTCGCAAGTAAAAATGAAAGTAAATAGAGTTGCATACAACTTTCCGTCTTTATGATAATTATGAGAGTAAATTTCACGGAATAGATTTCAACGGGCGAATGTTGTTACAAGGGATGCGTGGATCGAATTACCGTTACGTAGGCCTACCTGTTATAGATTCTGCTCGGTGTACACCCACTTTAAAGAAAACATCCAATACCTGTGCACCTGGCGTACCCTTTTGTGATTTGTTTTCTAAAGTATGTTTTTTTCTTGAAGGACGCGGGTGTGTGGCCAGTCATATTGGGAGTGACCCCCCCCCCCCCCCCCCCCCCCGGGGTGTGGCTATAATACATAACACTAGGCGTTAGCTATGATGTAGTTCGTTTGTATTTTCAAAAACCAAAAAAAAAAAACAGGCGAAAATCCTGTAAATAATATTTGTCGGCAATTTGCAATTTCTATGAACTTGACGTTGCTACAATTGATTAAAGTGAGAACGATAAAGCCTCCCAATAAGTTGACAAAATATTTTGTTTAAAAATATAAAAGCAAGACGGTCAAAAATTAAGAAATATAATATTGCCCCCACTCCCTCCCCTGAAAAGGGAAAAGCTACGCCCCGGCCGACGATGATATTCTACTGTATTCTGTACCAGTAATAACCCTGCCACAGAAGTTTGATCGTAGAAATCACATTACATGTGTTCGAAATGCCAATGATAAAGTGATGTGCAGCAAATTGGTTTATAGTAAATCGAATTGCAAGAAGAATACGGTTTATTCTAAACTGACCTACATTATAAGCGTCGGAAGTATAGGGGAGGTGGAAATCAATATTAATTGTAGCTAAATTAAAAAAAAAAAAAAATCGTCAAATGTGGTAAAATGTGAAAGTTATTATTTCAATATTTGTCCATGCATATATTGCATGATGCATATTATATACGATATTGTTTTGTGTCATAAAACTTCAAACTTCAAACTTCAATTGTTTGCATGATAGTTCGTTTCTATATTGTGTTGGGGTTACTTTAAGTTACCTTTCGTAATCTAAACCGAACACAAGTAACTACCCCCCTAAACAATTGCCCATAATTTCATAACCAAGAATTATTTCAAGATTTTGTCTAGCCCAAATATCGATATGTTAGTGAGGAAAACAATGTGTAAAAATAAGAGGTAACCGGGGAGTTGAGACGATGCGCAAGATAATTGTGCGGGTTTGACCTGTACCTGATGACCAAGGGTAATAATAATGCGCTTCGAAACATGGTATTAAGCGCTATATAAATGTAATATATTATTATTATTATTGGTTGAGTGAGCACACATTAAAGAGAAAATTTTCAATTTCAAAATTCGCAAAAGTATTATGATCATTACAGAATATTTAGTGAAACATTTAAAAATGCAACGTTTTAAAATTGCAATGAATGCATTTTACCACATGTGCCATTAAAAAAAATAAAAATGAATGGAATATCAAACAGCCTTTGTTTCATAAACCATAATTAATGCATTCAGCCGATTCACAACAATGTACAGGCACGCGCAATGTCTTGGGACTTTTGAATTGGGCCATTTTGTCTTTAATCTGTGCTCACTCAGCCATAAAGTGATTAATATCTCTTTTCACACGTAATGTACATAACCATTGGACCAATATTGTGGCAAGATGACATCTTGAAACAATTATCGGTTATGAAATTATGAGCAGTTTTTTTAGGGGGTAGTTACTTTTTGTGTTCGGTTTAAATGGAAACCAAAATCATGAATCCGTTTTATTCCGTGAAAATGTTGACCTTGTCATATGGCGAGGAAAATGACACAATGAAACAATGCAATTATGTGATAATATAAACACAAGAACGGGTGACGCCCAGACGACCGTTCTCTCTTCTAAAAGCATGAAGAATATAATCCCTTGATAGTATCGTGTTAATGTCAGCAACATGTAATACTTATAATTCACTTTTATAATGAAGTCGGAGAGTTGTATGCAACTCAATGACGTTATTTTTGACTTGCGAAAATCTGCGCTATGGATATCCCATTGAATCTAAATCCCAATCTGTAATTACTATAATGTAATAGACAACTGATGGCGCTATTCCGCTTTTGCAGACATAGTCATAATTATTATAATACGGTTTAGCTTGCAGAGCGCACACATGAAACAAAATGCAATTTATATTGAAAGTTTTCTGAAGGGGGACCACCAGGCAAAGAACAACACATTATTATTTGTTTTGGTACCGTTTTGTGATATCAAACAGATACCCAACATTTTTCAAAGGGTTGTGTAATTCATAAACAAAGCAATTAATTTCCACCACTTACGGAACCACTACTATTTCCTGGTTCCATACGGGACAACCATTTACGAGTGCGCCAATGCTATTTACGTGTACGTTTGTTAGACAATAGATTCCCGGGCGATTCGTTCGCTCTGCACACATTATTCTTCGCAATTCAGACCGCATTAACGCATGCTTTAGAATGGTGATGCGATTTCCAATTATATATTTATTATCTTGAAACATATTTTTGTGAACATGTCGATGGAATGGAATACTAAAGATGTTACCTTTCTTTGATGTGAATATTATTTTTGGGTGGTGGTACGCGGGAGCGTCGCCACTCATGTTGGGAGTGACCCCCCCCCCCCCCCCCCCCCTCCCCCCTCCCCTGGATTTTCAATTTTCAATTTCAATTTATTCTTGCTTCCAACAAAACATTACAAATGAATAATGATAAATTTGCACAAAATAGGGATATACATAATATTGGAAACAAGAGGGGTCCACTAAAAAGCAATGCTTGTACAATTGTGGACCCCTCAAATAATAGTTAGGTATATTGTACATTTAAATTAACACATTCTAGACTACAACAACATAATCAAATATAGAGAGGAACAAAGGGGAAAAGGGGATGCCAACAAAGACCAACATGGAACAAGAGAGAACTTTACATGACACACAATAGGAGAAGACGCACACAATACAAACAATTAGACACTGCCAAAAGGAAGTGAGAGATCGGAGGTACAAATGTATGTAAAGGATAAGCTGCAAAGGATAAGCTGCAAGAGGGGTTCAAGTGAAAATAAGGAAAAAGACTTGCGCATAATAGAAAGGAACAATGCATGAGAAGGCACAATATATATTATCAGATTACATTTTGAGTCCGCGAGTAAAGAATAAAGAATAAAGGATTAGACATAGCATTTGGAGTTACCTTTGATGTAGTTCGTTTTGTATTTTTCCAAAACAAACATGCGAATTTTGAAATCAGATTTTTTTTTTAGACAGAACAAAGTGCACAAAACAAATGGTTGATAATACGTCAATTTCCATTGATATACTAGGTTTTAGAAGCCACTTTGCCTTTTAAAAAAGACAACACGATGGTGTGTCTATTTTGTATGCAATGCCACGACATTAAATCAACATGAAGCAAGTGCCTTGCAGCAAGTGCCCTGCATATTATTTGTACCAACATAGATGTTACAGGCAGAACAGACATTTCAGAAAAGAAAGCCAGGAGTGAACGAGGGAAGAGGTATGTGTGTTTATATGTATGACATTTTCCGGTCAATTTCGCAATGAAAAAAAAACGGACGCCACTGTTGACATAACGACACACGAAATCGATTTGTCTCATGATAACCCTGTATTAAATGTCTGTCGGCAATCTGTGAATTTGACGTTGATATACGAGTGATTAGAGCAAGGATGTATAAGAGAGTATGCTTTTTTATACCTCCTTGATTACAGGGAGAACGATATTTAAATCCTCGCAATAATTTGACCGAATATCTGAAATAAAAATATAAAAGCTAAACGTCAAAAATAAAGAAATATATAGTACCTCACCCTCTCCCCTTAACAAATTAAAACGCTACGCCTCTGGAGGCGATGATAGTCTAATGTCTAATAAAGCTATAAACCTGCCACAGAAGTGTGGTCGTATAAACTACACCACTTGTATTTGAAATGTCAACGATAAAACGGTGTGCAGTATTTTGGTAAAAAAGTCAAATTGTTTATATAAACATTACCTACAATTTAGACGTCGGAAGTTAGGGGAGATGACAAATTTAAATTAATTTGAGAAATTCGCAGCTTTATTTCCTTGTCAAATGCCCCCGAAACAAAGTTGCCTGCACTTAATAATGTCCGACGCCACTGTTGAGCCGGAATGTAATCACGCATATTTGCCTCACCCTGTTTTTAATGTCGCTCGGCAGGTTTTCAATTCCGACGACCGTACTCCTACTGGCTTTAGTGATATAGATCTTCCCGTCACTAAAGTAGGGTTGCAGATGTTGGTGTCTTAGAGCGGTGGGGTTACTCGGGTTAGAGCGGCACTGTTCATCTAAACCACGTGTAGCAGACATGCCAACGATGTCCAACGCAATGGTGTGCAACATAAGTATATTTTGTTGGGTATAGAATTGGTTCATACCACGGGCGTCGATCTGTCATTGATACCCATTGATCAGGGGGGGATGATTCATTCATCCATCCCCCCCTGATGAATGGGTATTACGTAAGCATCGACGCCCATGGTTCATACATTGTGATAAGCCCGATGAAAGGTTTAAAGGGACTTAGTAACATTGTCCACATCCTCAAAATAAAATTTTAATTCTAGCGGTTCCATCATACCTTGTTGTAATCGTATTAACAATAAAATCATGGGACGGTTTCGGTTTTTCAAATTTCCCTTTCGTTACAAAGATATGTACGATTGAAGTATTCAGATAAGAAAAACTCCCCCGGATTTTTTCTTACCGTGTACAAAGTGAGTGCAGTGAGTCAGTGAATATCACTTTGCATTTTCGCTCATTACTTGGCCATGCAATGTCCATTTGACTTGAAATGTTCACACAATACCATGTGGACATATGAGATAACAACAATATACATTGCATCAACCCTTCATCACTTTTTGCACATGTCAACAAAGTTACTAGATCCCTTTAAACGAAAGTGGTGCTGACTCTGCTGCAAATCGGATTACGTGTTCAAACTCAATAACCCTTTCTTTGCTGTCGATTAAACTAAGCTTTTGTTTTAACTCATGCTGTGTGAGAGTTGCGAGATAGACCCCAGCACAATGCTCTTGTGCCAACTTGTGGTAAAACTCACAGCAAGTTACGCTAGGCGCTAAGGGTTTGTCTGAATCTTTATCAAATGTATGCAGCAGACCTAAATGGACACAGATGCCGAACTCTTTTTGGCAACCATCAAATTCTTCCTTGTTGATAATCAACTGATTACTGTCTTCTAACAACGTGTTATAAGCCACTTTCCCGATGGCTGCTATTACGGTTCTGAGATTTTTCGTTGAGTAGTCGGTGGCACTCCTTAGGGAGGTTTTCTTTGCTATTGCATGTGCTGCAAGATACTCTAGGAAGCATTTCATCATGTTGCTTACAGTTTCAACATGTACGAATTGGTCACCTTCCCATAGGGTGCACAGTACCATGCAGAAGAACGGAATGTGTATCAAAGAAAACAGATTGTACTGATGTTTGATATAATCCAACAAACGAAGTCCTTTCGGAGGATCGGCAATAAAGTATTTGCTAATATATTGTTTTATCTCCTCTTCCCCAATCTCATCTAGCTCCATAACGGCGTACACCTTTCATAGTTCATCCGTTTCGAAATGGCTTGCCAGATTAGGACGAGTTGACACAAGGACACGGCAGTCGGGGAATTGTTGATTGAGCAGCATGTCTATGAGAGACGTTGGAGAGTCAGGAGAATGAATGGTACGACCGAACTCATCGTAGCCATCCAGTAAGATGCAGCATCGTTCTCCATTGTTGGTAATGAAGCTTTCAATTTCTTCTTTGGTGACGCCCTTAAACTGTTGCAGCAGCTTGGTTCTGATTGCTTCTCCAAGTGAACAGTCCCTCTTCATTTCCCGGAATTTCAACCAGAACAAGAGAGTAAACCGATGTCTCAGCGGCGAATCTTCATTGACAGCCCAGTCATGTGCGAGCTTGGCCAGAGAGGTGGTTTTACCAAAATATAGTAACAAATGTATTATGTCCATCGGTTGGAGTGTTATTTCAAATGAACAACGATACCAAGAACAGTCAATTTGGTCGTGTAGTTTTTGTTTTAGGGCGCTGTGAGTGACACCATGTCAGGTTCTCTTTTTTGTCAAATTTGTATTGAGCCAGCTCTTGATGAATCGCACGAACCGCCGTTCATAGCGTTCAGCATCGCGCAATATTGTTAGTGTGCACTCAGCCGTGTGCCGAGAGAATGGGCATGGTCGCTGAATGGTATTATGGGCAAGGAGTGCGGTTAAACTGGCATTGACTAGGTCGAAATCGACATAAATCGGCACCTGACATGGTCTCACTCACTGCGTCCTTAATAAACAAAAAAGACCTGACCAAAATTACTGTTCTTGGCATCGTTTTTCATTGGAAAGGACACCCTATCCGATGAACAAACAAATTGTGGTATTATATTTTGGGAAGTGCCCCATTCCGTTTTTTTTTTGGGCCACCCTGTATAATGTATGACTATCAATTCCCGGTCGATTTCGCAATTAAACAAACGAACGCCATAATATTGTTGACATGCCGTTATAAAACACGGAATATATCCGTCTCATGAAAACCCTGTATCAAATGTCTGCAGTGTCGGCGATTTGCAACTCCTATGAACTTGACGTTGCTACAAGTGATTAAAGGGAGAACGATAAAGCCTCACAATAATTTGAACAAATATCTTGACTGAAAATATAAAAGCAAAACGTTCAAAAATAAAGAAATATAATATGCCCCAACCCCTCCCCTCAAAATGGAAAAGCTACGCTCCTGCCGACGATAATATTCTACTGTATTCTGTACCAGTTACAACTCTGCCACAGAAGTCTGATCGTAGAAATCACATCACATGTGTTCGAAATGCCACTGATAGAGCGATGTGCAACATATTGGTTAGTAAATCAAATTGCAAGAATAATTAGGTTTATATCAAAAATACCTACATTATAGGCATCGGAAGTGTTTATTAGGGGAGGTGAAAATCAGTATTAACTGTAGACATTTTTTATTTTGTGTATTGTTTTCTTCGTCAAATGTGGTCAAATGTGAAAGTTATTATTTTAATATTTGTCCATGCATATATGTGACCCGTCCTACGTAGAAGAACCAAAAGTCGACAAAGTTGATTTTCTGGATTTGTATTTAGTTCGATTCAGCAATATCTAAGCTTTAATATGATATAAAGTTTGTCTCATAATGATTCTGCAACGCGGAGTTATTGACGCTTTTCTAAGGCAAATATTGAACGGTCTGGAAATAAGATGCCGAGAAAATAGCTCAAGAAACTTTACATCCATTTCGAAAGTGAAATTAGCGTTTTAAGCAGGCCATAAATGAACCGATTGTATGAATAGAATGTCGTAGCAACCTTTATTCAATTTTCTTGAAAACTTGCATATCAGTAAATATGTATGATATACACCTTCCCTCCAGAAACTGTTGAATATTATCCATGCATTGTAGAGATATGAACAGATTTAATTACAATTTAAGTGGGTTTGGAACGATAAACTGTACACATCGAGCACATGATACAATAGCGAGCACTTTCAGGTAACAAAAGGGGCTCCGCTCTGGCTCTGTTTTTTGTTCGATTAATCGGTATTGACTGGCAGTTTGATTTTAGGAATGCAAACTTGCGTCTGGTACGTAATGTAAAAACTATTACAAAGAACAGTATGTTGATACGTGAAAAGTAAAACTGGGTATCGAAGCTAGACATTTTGGAGGGGGAGGCCCCAGGTACCAAAGGGGGAGGCCCCAGGTACCAAAGGGGGAGAGGGGGGATCCGTTGGTACAGGGTTTGTTTTCGTTCTTTTGGCGGGGATGCCCGGGGATGTCCCTTAGAAAATTTTGAAACAGGTGTCTAAGTAACGGAGGCGAGCCTCGGTCAACTTCAAAATGAGGGTATATAAAAGAGTGGGATTGTGCTTTAGCCAACTTAAAACAAGCTCTTTTTTTTTTTTTTTTTTTTTTTTTTGGTGGTGGTGTGGGGGGGGGGGGGGGGGGGTATGCCTTATTATAAAATTATTATGAACTACTTAAATATTTAGTACGACAAATTAATTCTACATACGATTAATGAATGTTATGTTACAGGGCCCAATTCTTTAATCTATATAATACTCACACTCTACCAGTGGTGTACATAGTGTATGAGGTTGGAGGGGGGGGGGGGGGGTGGGTGTGAAGTTTATTGGATAGGACTAGGGTCCTATTGTCATACACATACTTACAGTCAATAGGGATTAAAGAATCTCGATGTGCGCTGGCCGCTCTTGACAGCTACCGAGATTCCAACTTAGCACAAAGGGGTTGTTAAGAGGCGGAGCTTAATATCGATCGCTTTTAGTGGCAAATAATTTTGGAACGCAAACTTTTCAAACCTGCAAAAAACATGCTTCAAAACTCTGCTTAATTTTTACCTTTACACTGGATATTTTTACTGGATATTTTGCGTACTGGTAGAACAGATATCAGGGAAATGCATGAGGCAATAATATTTTTTTTCACTTTTTCATGCAATTTCAAATCAATCGTGATTTCTGAGGTTCGACATCTTGCGACTTTTGGCTCCCCTGCGGATGGCGAGGCACATATTGTATGATGCATAATTATATACGATAATGTTCTGTGTCATAAAACTTCAAACTTCAATCTGTAATCTTCAATTGTTTGCATGATAGTTCGTTTCTATATTGTGTGGGGATTACTTTTAGTTACCTTTAGTAATCTATATGGAAACCAAAATAATCATTTCGTTTTATTCCGTGAAAATGTTTACTTTGTCATAATGGCGAGAAAAAAACCTTACCGTGACACAATGCAATTATGTGATAATAGCAACACAAGAACGGGTGACGCCCAGACTTTCTCTCTAATAAAAACACGAAGAATACAATCTCTAGATAGTACATTCAAACCTCTATATAACGACCACTCAAGGGACCGCAGAGAAGTGGCCGCTATGGACAGGTGGTCGCATTAGACAGGTAGGCCGCCATTTTTAATTTCCAGTCGCATAATATCATGCCCATAATTATGCACATGTGTAATTAAATGGCATCGGTACACGCTCGTGTTAGCTTTATTCAAGTGTTTGTTGCATGCATAACCAAACAAAAAATTGAAATTATACATGAATTGGCATTACATTTCAATGATATTACATGTTTGTACATGTACGATTATTTTTGTTTTATACGTGAAATATAATTGAAATTGCAAAATGTGTACATTTATTTACTAATCAATAGACTAGAGAGATTCACCTGCACTTTTAAATGCTCATAACGAGTTTTCTATAGAATTCTGAAGTCAAGATGCATCGTTTGGTCGTAACACGCGGATTATCATTGAACATAATTAGAAATATGGGGAAACACCCCGCCTAGGCTATTATAATAATTGTTAGATGTCAAATTCGGTTGTGATGCTGAATGAAGTGTCTTTGTGTGACGCATTTCAGGATCAGCATTAGGTACTGCAGTGAAGGGAACGAATCTTTGTTTATGAGTCTGAAGCACTTGGTGTCGATTAGGCCTTTTTAATGAATTGTTTTATGCATTGACATGCTCAATATTGGAGCCTTGAGCGAACAAAGGTAAATTTATTGGTGCCTTGGTCGCTCAAGCGATATTTTTGGTCGCTATATACAGGTTTAAACGTGCGTCGGGACCCAAATGGGGTGGTCGCTGGTCGCGTTAGGCAGGTGGTCGCATTACGCAGGTCGCTTAACACATGATTTTTCACGGGGGGACCAGAGAGCGGTCGTTATGAGCAGGTGGTCGTTATAGACAGGTGGTCGCATTAGCAGGTTTGACTGTATCTTGTTAATTTCAGCAACATAATAATACTAATAATTTACTTTAATAATAAAGTCGGAGAGTTGTATGCAACTCAATGACTTTAAATTTGACTTGCGAAAAATCTGCGCTATTCCCATATAAATCTAAATCCTAATCGAGTAATAACTATAATGTAATAGACAACTGATGGCGCTATTCCACTTTTGCAGACAGTCATAATTATTATTATACGGTTTAGCTTGCAGAGCGCACATAAAACAAAATGCAATTTTTAGATTGAAAGTTGTTCTTAATGGACGCGGGAGGGTAGCCATGTCATGTTGGGAGTAACATCCCCCCCCCTTTCCCCTGGATTAGACATAGCATTAGGAGTTACCTATGATGTAGTTCGTTTTGTTTTTTCTCAAACAAACAGGCGAATTTTGAAATCAGATTTTTTTTTTTAGACAGAATGTCACAGCCGGTAAGGATTGTGATTGACTTGTTTGTCTGGTGGGGCAAAACTAAACAAATTAATTACTGAACTCAAACAAAATAACACATAACACTCTGATTCAGGGAAATAACTTTTATTTCCTTAACATTTGCAAGGTAACAGTGGGTTAATACATATACAAAATAATCAATTGAATTTACATTGCATGAGAGTAGGAGTCAATTTATGTGAACTCATCAACAAAGATTGTTTCAATTATACCGTCAAGTGACTGGAGTTATATGAATTAAGTGTAACCAGCGTCGTTTAAATTAGAGAGTTTAATTAGTTCATCGCTACTTTACGCGAAACCTGGGAATCGTCGTCACACGCGCGTTGTCTTGGGTAGTCTACGCTGTCGGACGTCGGACGCGAGTTGCTTCCCGACCCCTGCCGATGTCGACCACGTTAACGCGGGACGAACCGTTGTGCGCGTACGAAGCTTGACGAGCCCGCGACTGTCCAATGCGAACCCTGCGTGATCCTGGTGAACCCGGCTAAGCCGTTGGCGAACCCTGTTGAACCGCATGGGAACCTTGTTGAACCGTGCGAGAACCTGTTGAGCCGTAGGTCAACCATAGGTCAACCGTAAGTCAACCGTAAGTCAACCGTAAGTCAACCGCCATAGTTTGACTGTCGAAACAAGCGTGAGTGTCTGGTCCAGGCATATCATGGTGGCTGGTGACTGTAGAAAACTAGTGGCCGCGCCTATTTAAAATGGCCGCCAAATATCACATTGCCGCCTATGCGTACTACCATAAAACACACTAAATTAAGACTTTGCAAGAGCTAGACAAATCCATGTCCTTGCTCTGCGACTTCTGATCTTCAAGTAACGCTAATATGTCCCCAGGCCCATTAATTACCACGCCCCTCATAGCAAGGACGAACAACTATCTAAATTAGCATATCTATTATATTTTCCCCTTACAAGACCAACCCCCATCTGGGTAGCAACAAGATACAATGACTTAGGAATGAACAAAATTTACCAAATAGCCATTAACTCAAATACCAACTATTTAATAAAAAGGAGTTCTCTCCCTCAGCAACAAGAAACAAAGAAGTTGTAACCCGGTAACCAACGAACAAAAGAATCACCATGCCTCACTGCATGAATGAATCAGGGAACTCAAATGAGGACACATCACTTGCGTGCGTTCAACTGGCCTGGGCTTCTGGCCTGAGTAGATACTTCAGTGACAAAAGAAGAACTAATCCCATGACATGTGCCCTAAAGAGTGATCAATGTTTACAAACATCTAAAAGTTTGAAATGACTTGTAACACGACCCCCTATTTCTAGAAAATATATCATATTTTCTCCATTACATTCAATAATACAAGCATTTCTTCCAATAATTTCCAACTGTATCAAAACAGACTCTAAAGTAACTAAATTTAATTAAAATTAAATCTAGCATTTCCTTTTAATGCGCTTTTTCTTAATATAAATCCAATGCATATTAAATTTTGACAAAAATACACATCTTTTGAAGTACTGCTTCGTACAACATTAATTTATTTAGCGATACGGCTCAAATAGTCAGCTCCGACATTTTCTGAACCGCGAATGGCCTCAACTCGATACCGAAACGGCTGGAGGGACAATGCCCATCTCATCACTCGACTATTCGTACATTTGGCATGATTGAGATAAGTGAGTGGTCGGTCTCGATCGTGAATTCTGTACCTTCTAGGTACACATAGAATTTACTGATGCCCTAGACTAAGGCTAGGCATCCTCTTTCACAAATATTAATTCGCAATAGCCATACGGACCCTCTCAATGTCCAAACGAATCGGGAGTAATTAAATATAATCATCCCAATCATCAGGATGGTCTGCGCAGATCCCACGCAGTACTGGTTTTAACGCCCTGTTAAAGCTTACATCTAGCCTGCTGCAGGCTGGATGGTATGGCGTGGGAGCGAGCTGCTTAGCAGACACTAATCTACTAACCTCGCTCATGAGACTAGCCACAAACTCTGAATCTTGATCCAGCAATATCTCGCTTGGCGCACCAACCCTAGCGAAATTTTCGACTAGTGCCTCCGCCACCGTAACACTTTCTATGTTGGGTAACGCTACCTTTTCTGGTTTCCTAGAGGCGCAATCTGCAATCGTAAGAATATACCTATTCTTTCGCGCAGTGACAGGATGGATCGGTCCTACCAAATCTACAGCTACCCTCTTGAATGGCACCTCAGTTACAGGCACCTTACCTAGTGGAACACGAGGTACTCTTCCCTTTGGCACGGTCCTCTGGCAGATATCACATGATTGGCAGAACCTAGTGACGTCAGCATTAACACCCGGCCAATAGAAATTTGACAACACTTTGTCACAAGTTTTCTTACTTCCTTGGTGGCCTCCCATCAGTCCTTCATGAGCTAGCTTCATAACCAATTTACGATAGGGCTGTGGAACTACCATCTGTATCACTGTGTTACCACTAACCACACTCGTTGGTTCAAACCTTCGATACAGTAACCCACCCTCTACGAAAAAGTTAGAATCAGACTCGCCTTCATCAGAACTAGACCTGGCGAGTGACCTGATCTTTCCAAGAGTTTTATCCTCCTGTTGTGCTTTCCTGATATCATCAGGGGACACGTCTGGAATGGGCAATGGCACTTTCAGTGGCCGAAGGGTTTTCTTACTTTCTACACCCTGAGCTCGAGTCTGCACTGCCATCCCAGCATCGACATCATCGTCGGTTTCCATCGAAACATCAGTTTCAGTAGCCACATCTACCTTTGACTTTACCTCTGACCTAGGACTCCCTGAACCCTGACTACTCATTGGGGCTTGCACATTTTCAATGTTCCCTAATATTATATCAAAGACTGGGGACTCCATACAGAGGGCTTCCACATCTCCCCAAAAGAATGGAGTGTGAATGTGTACCTTAGCAGTGGGATACTCACGAACAGTACCATCAATTAGGATACACTTCCTATACTTTCCTGTCATCTGATGAGACTTCACCAGGGCCCTACGAACAACTACACCTGAGCAACCCGTATCACGAAGCACACTAGCCTTATGTGGACCCACACTTCCCTCATGCACAGGCATGCGCGAGCGCAACTTGTCTTTGCATGCTGCACACATATGCTGGGACTTCCGAGTAACATTCCTCGCTGCGCTATGTCGCAATCGCGAAGGCTCCATGGATGCTGTTACTAAGAACATTCCACCCTCAGGTGAATCAGTCTGAGTGGGAAGCGAGCAACTTGAACATATGGGACAGTTCCCATTTAGCTCTTTCTCTTCCTCACCCTGTTTACCTTTTCTTCTATTTCGACCCTTCGGTTTTGTCTCTACATCTACTAGACCCACATTTCCCTGCGTTTTGGGCTTACTCCAGCAATCTTTAGCAAGATGCCCTGTCTTTCCACAAACGAAACAAGGCCCTACTGTCTTTCTACCAGTAGGTCTTGGTGCAGGAATACCTGGTCTATGCGCATCTAACCTCTAACCTTGAGAACCTACAAATGGTTTTCTACCACTCTGATCAACAAAGGATTTCCTACCAGCCAAATCTCGCCTAGGATCCTTACGAGGGACTCTGAATTGCCCTCCGTGGGCAGCTACATACACTTCTGCCATTTCTGTCACTTCTTTGACAGACTTCGGGGTACGCTCCTTCAAGAACACAGACATGCCCGGCCCACATCTATCCAAGAACTGTTGTCTAATCATCAAGTCTTTCAGACTATCATATGATTTGTTGGTACCCGTTAAGTCCAACCACCTATCAAAATAGTGTGCTAGCCTAACGGCGTATTGCCTCGCAGACTCGCCAGGTTCTGGCTCTGCTACTCGGAACTTCTGCTGGAAATCCTCCGCAGACAATTGAAACCTCTTTAGTAGAGCTCGTTTCAATTCATGATACTTCTCAGCCTCGCTTGGGGACAACCTACTGTATACATCCAAGGCTTTGCCTTGTAGCAAAGCCCCCAAGTTAATTGCCCATAAAGCAACTGGCCACTTCTGACTTGTAGCGTACCTTTCAAACCGCTCTAAATAAGCGTCCATATTGTCTTTTCCATCAACAAAATGGGGCAACTTGGGAGAACTCATCAAACTATGGCGGGACTCATCACTATGGGAGTTTACCCTATTTCCTTCGTTATCCTTTTTCAACGTTTCCAATTCTATTTGCTTTTCCAAAATCTCCAATTGTTGTTTTCTTTCTTCAATCTGTTCTTTCCTATCCTCTCTAGCTTCAGCCCTTTCCGCCCTGGCTGCATCCCTTTCTTCCTTAGCTACTTGTTCCCTTTCCTTAACAAAACCAAGCAATTGGGGGCCCGAAAACCCTGCCTTCTCTCCTACCTCTACCCAATCCATTCTTAAGTCTTACACCTAGTGTAACAAACAGCGCTGCAAACAATTCGCACAATTGAACTTACCGCAATTCTTTAGCGCAATTGTCACCAGCCTTGACTGCCTGTTCCGTCACCCAGCTGACCTTGCTCCAAGTCAGTCTGCAGTAAGACAAAATATTTCTAAGAGGAGAACATGAACAAGAATGATTATTGCAAAACTACAATTTAAATACTTCGTCTGAGTGTAATATGTTTGCTAGGTTTACCTCTCCCGGACAAGCCCCCAAATGTCACAGCCGGTAAGGATTGTGATTGTCTTGTTTGTCTGGTGGGGCAAAACTAAACAAATTAATTACTGAACTCAAACAAAATAACACATAACACTCTGATTCAGGGAAATAACTTTTATTTCCTTAACATTTGCAAGGTAACAGTGGGTTAATACATATACAAAATAATCAATTGAATTTACATTGCATGAGAGTAGGAGTCAATTTATGTGAACTCATCAACAAAGATTGTTTCAATTATACCGTCAAGTGACTGGAGTTATATGAATTAAGTGTAACCAGCGTCGTTTAAATTAGAGAGTTTAATTAGTTCATCGCTACTTTACGCGAAACCTGGGAATCGTCGTCACACGCGCGTTGTCTTGCGTAGTCTACGCTGTCGGACGTCGGACGCGAGTTGCTTCCCGACCCCTGCCGATGTCGACCACGTTAACGCGGGACGAACCGTTGTGCGCGTACGAAGCTTGACGAGCCCGCGACTGTCCAATGCGAACCCTGCGTGATCCTGGTGAACCCGGCTAAGCCGTTGGCGAACCCTGTTGAACCGCATGGGAACCTTGTTGAACCGTGCGAGAACCTGTTGAGCCCTAGGTCAACCATAGGTCAACCGTAAGTCAACCGTAAGTCAACCGTAAGTCAACCGCCATAGTTTGACTGTCGAAACAAGCGTGAGTGTCTGGTCCAGGCATATCATGGTGGCTGGTGACTGTAGAAAACTAGTGGCCGCGCCTATTTAAAATGGCCGCCAAATATCACATTGCCGCCTATGCGTACTACCATAAAACACACTAAATTAAGACTTTGCAAGAGCTAGACAAATCCATGTCCTTGCTCTGCGACTTCTGATCTTCAAGTAACGCTAATATGTCCCCAGGCCCATTAATTACCACGCCCCTCATAGCAAGGACGAACAACTATCTAAATTAGCATATCTATTATATTTTCCCCTTACAAGACCAACCCCCATCTGGGTAGCAACAAGATACAATGACTTAGGAATGAACAAAATTTACCAAATAGCCATTAACTCAAATACCAACTATTTAATAAAAGGGAGTTCTCTCCCTCAGCAACAAGAAACAAAGAAGTTGTAACCCGGTAACCAACGAACAAAAGAATCACCATGCCTCACTGCATGAATGAATCAGGGAACTCAAATGAGGACACATCACTTGTGTGCGTTCAACTGGCCTGGGCTTCTGGCCTGAGTAGATACTTCAGTGACAAAAGAAGAACTAATCCCATGACATGTGCCCTAAAGAGTGATCAATGTTTACAAACATCTAAAAGTTTGAAATGACTTGTAACACAGAACAGAGTGCACAAAACAAATGGATTATATTAAACGTTTATTTCCATTGATATACTGTGTTTTAGAAGCCAATATGTCTTTTAAAAATGACAACACGATCATGACGATGGTGTGTTTATTTTATATGTAATGCCACGTTACTTAATCAACATGTAGCAAGTGCCTTGCAAGTACCCTGCATGTTATTTGTATCCACACAGATGTTACAGGCAGAAAATTATATCAGAATGGAAAACCAGGAGTGAAAGAGGGAAGCGGGATGTGTGTTTATTACGTATGACTAGCATTTTCCGGTCAATTTCGCAATCTAAAAAAAGAAACGGACGCCACTCTTGGCATAATGTTATAACACACGAAAACGATTTGTCTCATGATAACCCTGAATCAAATGTATGTCGGCAATCTATGAATTTGACGTTACTACAAGTGATTAGAGAAAGGTTGTATACGAAAGTTTGCTTTCTTATACCTCATTGATTAGAGGGAGAACGAAATGTTAATCCTCCTGTAATAATTTGACCAAATATCTCGATTTAAAAATATAAAAGTAAAACAGTCAACAATAAATAAATATATAGTACCCCCGGCCCCCTTAAACAATTGAAAGCTACGCCCTTGCCAAAGATGATAATCTAATGTATTATGTAATATTGTTATAAACCTACCACAGAAGTGTGATCGTATAAATTATACCACATGTATTCGAAATGCCAATGATTAAATGATGTGCAATATAAAATTATTGGTAATGAAGTCAATCAATTTGTTTATATAAACATGACCTACATTTTTACCTAAATTTTAGCCGTCATAAGTGTTAGCAGAGATGAAAAATTTAAATACATTTTAGCAATTCGGAACTTGATTTTATTTACGAAATGTTTTCCTTGTCAAATGCCCCACAAACAAAAGTTTTGCAAATCTCCGGCGCCACTGTTAACCCGAAATTAAACAAGCCTAACAACCTCACCCCGTGTTTAACGTCACTCGGCAGGTTTTCGATTCCAACGACCGTACTCTTACTGGCTTGAGTGATATGGATCTTTCCGAGGTGGTGCCTTACAACGACGGGGTATCTCGAGCTAGGGCAACACTGTTCATCTAGCATCCTCCGCAAAATATTCGCTGTCTACTTTATATCTTGTGACAAGCCCGATGAAAGGTTCATATGAAAGTGGTTCGGACTCTGCTGTGAACCGTAGTATGTGTTCAAACTCAACGACCCTTTCGCTGCTGATTAGACCAAGCTTTTGTTCTAACTCATGCGCGCGAGCTACTCTAGGTAACATTCTATCATACTGCTAGCCGTATCAATATTATCCAAGCGGTCACCTCCCCGAAAGTGCACATTACAATACAGAATAATGGAACCCTTATTAAAGAAATAAGGTTGTGTTGTGCTGTAAGATATTCTAACAATCTCAATTTCGCAATTTAAAAAAACAAACGTCACAGTTGAATTATGTTATAACACACGAAATAGATTTGTTTCATGATAACCCTGTATCAAATGTCTGTCGGCAATCTATGAATTTTACGTTGCTACGAGTGATTAGAGCAAGGAAATATAAGAAATTTTGCTTTCTTATACTTTCTTGATTAGGAGAACAAAATTTAAATCCTTCCAATAATTTGACCAAATATCTTGATTAAAAATATAAAAGCAAAACGGTCAAAAATAAAGAAGTATTTAGTACCCCACCCTCCCCCCTAAACAAATCAAACGCTACGCCCCTGCTGAAGATGATACTCTAATGTATTATGTACTATAGTTATAAACCTGCCACAGAAGTGTGATCGTATACATTACGCCACATGTATCTTAAATGCCTATGATCAGTGTTCAATTTCTTGGTAATAAAGTAAATCAAATTACCAGAAGGATCAGGTTTGATTATTCAAAATAACCTACATCGGACATGTTGGAAGCGCCGGAAACGTTAGGGGAGATGAAAACAAAATTGTAGCAATGTGGTGTTTGATTTTTTGTTTTGATTGCCAAATCCCCCAATAACGAACTTCTCTGCATTAACGCTACTGTTAACCCGGAATGTGTACAAGTCTAACCGCCTCACCCCGATTTTAATGTCGCTCTGCAGGTTTTCGATACCGACGATCGTACTCTTACTGGCTTTCCTGATACAGATCCCCCCGTCACTAAAGTAGGGTTGTAGAAGTTGGTGTCTTACAACGGCGGGGTATCTCGGGTTAGATCGCCTCTGCTCATCTAAACCACCTGTAGCAGAAATCCCAATGATGTCCAACGCAAGGGTGTGCAATATCTGCCTCTGTTTGGAAGTATGTGGTTTATATCTTGCGATAAGACTGATGAAAGGTTTATATGAAAGTGGTGCCGACTCTGCTGCGAACCGTATCACGTGTTCAAACTCAACGACCCTTTCGCTGCTGTTGAGTAAACTAAACTTTTCTTCTAACTCATGCTGTGTGAGAGTTGCAAGATAGACCCCGGCACAATGCTCCTGGGCCAACTTGTGGTAAAACTCACAACAAGTTACGGTAGGTGTTAAGGGTTCGTCTGAATCTGTATCAAATGTATGCAGCAGACCTACATGGACACCAATGCGGAACTCTTGTTGGCATCCATCGAACTCTTCCTTATTAATGATCAACTGATTACTGTCTTCTAACAACGTTTCATTGGCTACTTTCCCGATGGCTGTCATAACGACTCTGAGATGTTTCGTTGAGTAGTCGGTGGCACTCCTCAGGGAGGTTTTCTTTGCTATTGCATGAGCTGCAAGATACTCTAGGAAGCATTCCATCATGTTGCTTACAGTTTCAACATGTACGAAGTGGTCACCTTCCCACAGGGTGCACAGTACCATGCAGAAGAACGGAATTTGTATCAAAGAAAACAGATTGTACTGATTTTTGATATAATCCAACAAACGAAGTCCTTTCGGAGGATCGGCAATAAAGTATTTGCCAATATATTGTTTTCTCTCCTCTTCTCCAATCTCATCTAGCTCCATAACGGCGTACACCTTTGATAGTTCATCCGTTTCGAAATGGCTTGCCAGATTAGGACGAGTTGACACAAGGACACGGCAGTCGGGGAATTGTTGATTGAGCATCATGTCTATGAGAGACGTTGGAGAGTCAGGAGAATGAATGGTACGACCGAACTCATCGTAGCCATCCAGTAAGATGCAGCATCGTTCTCCATTGTTGGTAATGAAGCTTTCAATTTCTTCTTTGGTGACGCCCTTAAACTGTTGCAGCAGCTTGGTTCTGATTGCTTCTCCAAGTGAACAGTCCCTCTTCATTTCCCGGAATTTCAACCAGAACAAGAGAGTAAACCGATGTCTCAGCGGCGAATCTTCATTGACAGCCCAGTCATGTGCGAGCTTGGCCAGAGAGGTGGTTTTACCTAAACCAGGTGCGCCTAAAAGAGCGATGCGAGGAGGACATTTTCCATCAACTTTTGTTTCAAAGATATCGTCAATGGATCCCACCAAGTCCTCTTTCGAAATACGCTGACCTCTGTCTGTCCACTGTTTCTTGTGCATACTTATTTTGGTATACAAATCTTCAAAGTCAGTTGTCTTTCTTGCATGACCGGGCTGTAGTTGTATTCGAGCTGTTCTTGTGTAGTGATCAACCAGCCTTTGCTGACACTCCCAAACCGTCATATTAGCAGAAATGCGCTTTGACATGAAGCCTACAAAAAAACAGAAGGCAAAGATGTGTCCTCTACATAAATTCGTTATGCTCAGATACAATGTCCATAGCTACGGGGGTTGGGCGTGAGGTAACCGTTGTTGACCAAAACAAATAAGGACAATAAAAAGTGTCGTCGAAATTAGTACTTTATCTTACTGATTGTTACGTCCCGTTTGAAAGTTTAAAAGTCATTATCATAGCATACACATATGTGACCCGTCCTACGTAGAAGAACCAAAAGTCGACAAAGTTGATTTTCTGGATTTGTATTTAGTTGGATTCAGCAATATCTAAGCTTTAATATGATATAAAGTTTGTCTCATAATGATTCTGCAACGCGGAGTTATTGACGCTTTTCTAAGGCAAATATTGAACGGTCTGGATTAAAGATGCCGAGAAAATAGCTCAATAAACTTTACATCCATTTCGAAAGTGAAATTAGCGTTTTAAGCAGGCCATAAATGAACCGATTGCATGAATAGAATGTCGTAGCAACCTTTATTCAATTTTCTTGAAAACTTGCATATCAGTAAATATGTATGATATACACCTTCCCTCCAGAAACTGTTGAATATTATCCATGCATTGTAGAGATATGAATATATTTAATTACAATTTAAGTGGGTTTGGAACGATAAACTGTACATATCGAGCACATGATACAATAGCGAGCACTTTCAGGTAACAAAAGGGGCTCCGCTCTGGCTCTGTTTATTGTTCGATTAATCGGTATTGACTGGCAGTTTGATTTTAGGAATGCAAACTTGCGTCTGGTGCGTAATGTAAAAACTATTACAAAGAACAGTATGTTGATACGTGAAAATTAAAACGGGGTATCGAAGCTAGACATTTTGGAGGGGGAGGCCCCAGGTACCAAAGGGGGAGGCCCCAGGTACCAAAGGGGGAGGGGGGGGGGGGGATCCGTTGGTACAGGGTTTGTTTTCGTTCTTTTGGCGAGGATGCCCGGGGATGTCCCTTAGACAATTTTAAAACAGGTGTCTAAGTAACGGAGGCGAGCCTCGGTCAACTTCAAAATGAGGGTATATAAAAGAGTGGGATTGTGCTTTAGCCAACTTAAAACAAGCTCTAAATAGCGTTTTTTTTACAGGGCCCAATTCTTTAATCTATATAATACTCACACTCAACCAGTGGTGTACATAGTGTATGAGGTTGGAGGGGGGGGGGGGGGGGGGGGTGGGTGTGCAGTTAATTGGATAGGACTTGGATCGTATTGTCATAAACATACTTTGTCAAACTCAATAGGGCCACTATACAATGGAGGCCATTTGGATTACTAATCTCCGTGCAAGCGGCGGCGAAGTCAATAGGGATTAAAAAATCTCGATGTGCGCTGGCCGCTCTTGACAGCTAACGAGATTCCAACTTAGCACAAAGGGGTTGTTAAGAGGCGGAGCTTAATATCGATCGCTTTTAGTGGCAAATAATTTTGGAACGCAAACTTTTCAAACCTGCAAAAAACATGCTTCAAAACTCTGCTTAATTTTTACCTTTCCACTGGATATTTTTACTGGATATTTTGCGTACCGGTAGAACAGATACCAGGGAAATGCATGAGGCAATAATATTTTTTTTCACTTTTTCATGCAATTTCAAATCAATCGTGATTTCTGAGGTTCGACATCTTGCGACTTTTGGCTCCCCTGCGGATGGCGAGGCACATATACAGATTGGGCAATTATAATAGTAATATTAAAACTGATGACGATATTAAGTAAGTTTTAGAAAGATTTTAATCTAATATCGTAGTCATTAAGTTTAACATTAGACGATAATTCGTATTTATAGAGGAAGAATACTTCTAAGAAGAGATTATTTGGAAATTGAGCGCTTCATACATGTGTTACAATGGTATGGGAAAGTCATACATTAGGTTACTTATTTAACTTATTATGAACGAAAATTTAAATTAACTAGCTCGAGAAAAAAAAATACCATCCAAAATCATAGACACTTTTAAAATCTTGATATTTTTCAGGCTAGTCACGTGCCAACACTATTGTATATAGCAGTCCATAATTAGACAATATAGATTTTAAAGGTATAAATAACGTTTTACCTCCAAAATGATCACTTGTGGTATTTGTACATTCAAATCCAAATTAAATTTAATCTCACTGTCTATATAGCGAGTAGAGCATACGACTTAAAGTCTTTTTAGTGGCAACTCACATACACATACACACTGAATTTTGTTGCAATGTTGAGGGCATCAGTACAACAATGGTCAAATACCTTCAAGCGGCGTCAATGGTTTCCCTGGAGTCGATCCTGCGATGAGGGTTAGGAGCCTTTCCTTGGTCGCATGGGTCTCCCTGTTTCTCCACGCCATCAGCATATGTTGGCAGGCTCCCTCGAAGTTATGGGTGTAATCATGCTGTTTCCAGTTCTCAAGTTCCTGCAGATGGAATCCCAGCCTCTTGCCGATGGCTAGGAACTGGTCGTGTGGTATGTCTTGCGCAAGTGCTAAGATCTCTTCCTCTGAAACCCTGATGATGTACAAATAGTGTTTATTTTCCATTAGTATTTATTGAAGCGCTCATAACGGTATACTATCTGTTAACCCTAATCCCACTGGGGGGGGGGGGGGGCATTTTGGCCCCCCTCCCTGTGGGGTTTTTTTTCGATGTGCATCTACTAGACCGATTGGACTTGTTTTCTCTCAAGTCTCCCGCATGTTTTGATATATAATTCACCCCGATCGGACTTGTAGAACGGATTTTAGAGGTCGATAATTGCTCAACCGTCACAAAAAACTGCAATTTTTGTACAGGTTTGTACTCCATATCTGTTACAATTGTTACATTGAATTATAATTTGGATCATTTCTTTGTTATTAGTTTAATTCATACACTTCAGAGATAAATTCTTCTATAAAAAAAACCCCAATAAAAACAATAAAATACATCAGAATGAAAACAATGTGGGTAAGTCCGGGAATACTAATTTGCATGATTTGCATAATTTATGCAAATTAGTGATATATTTTATCACCATACAAAACATGGATATGATGAATTACAACATTTGAAAGTATTTTAACAGAAAACCTGAAGAAATCCTGAAATTTCTCTTGATTTTAGATTTAACCCCAAATTCGTCAAAAATCTGCATAATTCAAAATTTTAATTAATTATAAAAAAAAACATATTGGTCCAATTTTTGTTTGTTTTAAAGTCAATCGGTCCATTCGTTGCCGGGATTTGAGGGGGGCCAAAATGCCCCCCCCCCCCCCCCCCCCCCCTCCTCAGTGGACTCAAGTCCCCAAAATAACCCAGTGGGATTAGGGTTATTATTATTATTATTATTATTATTTATTCGACCAAAAAGCATAATACAATGTAAAATACAATACAACTATATATGCACATAATACAAAAATGCACATAATACAAACATACGAGTTACAAGACTGAAGAAAATAGACAAAGAAAATAGTGAGGAGCAGTGTGTGGGCCAGGGTTCACAAAAGTAAAGTACATTACTGTTGCCCTAGGGCATGTGAACCCTCACACACTGGCTCCAGAAGATGCAGCATTACGGAACATAAATATCAATAAACGTTAAATTGATCTAGGAACATTGTCCAAATACACAAATCTTACTTAGAACTTTGGTGGTTCTCTCATGCATTGTTGTATTCGTATTACCAATAGAGGCATGGAACATGTGTCGGGTTGTTTTGAGTTTCCATTTCGTTAAAACTATATTTACTATCGAAGTGTTGAGAATTTTAATTATCAAAGCCAGTGCAATGAGTTTGCGAATATGACTTTGCATTTTTACTAATTACTGAATCAATGTAAAATCCATTTATAGTGACATTTTCACACATTACTCAGTGGACATATCAGATCACAACAATGCACATTTTATCAACCATTTACCACTTTTTGCACATTGTCAACCAAGTTACTAGATCCCTTATACTGTAATTCAAATCACCTGGATGCAACGTCCTCAGCCTGTCGAAAAGTATTCGACATTTCTTTATGCAACATCATGGTAGGGCGCTGTCAATTATTATATACAGTTTTTTCTATGTTTTTAATTACAATTTTTATACAAAAAGAAAAATCACAATTTGAACTATTATTTAAAATTGTAATGATTATACTTGCAAAACACAGTTTACATGTAAGCACATTGTGAAGATTGTCCTAGTCCTAATCAGTCCTATATATTTTGTGTATGTAATGGTCAGGTTGGACACATTCTTGAGGTAAAACATGACCCCCCCCCCCCCCCCATATGAGGTGTTTCTAGTACATTATCAGCAACTTATACGTCCTTTTAGCGCAAAAACGTGAGTTCAAATTGGCGTATAAAAATACTGTTAATTTATGCATTTCGCGAACATTTGTACCATTTGTAACATAAAAATATACTCCTTTTTTATTTCCGCGAATTTCATTTTGTTCGCGAACACATGCAGTTATAATTTATAATTTGTCCATCTCCTCCGACAAATTGTTTGCCAAAAGATGTTGAACGATCATGCGTACACATGGCTAATGTGCAGTGACACTTTTCGGCTTCATCTGGTCAAATAAGTGGTCATAGCGGATCATGCGGACATTAAAGTGATCCAGGTAAAGTGTCAGATATTGCACAAAATGACATTTGAGACTTCAATCCTATATCAATATCATTGTAAAATACAATTGAAAGATTTGTGAAAGTTTGAAGGGAAACGAACACTGTTTACCTAGTGAAAAAAACGAATATTGAGTTCATATTTTATCACCGAATACTGATGGCTTGTCGTAGAATTGCAACAGTTATAACTGGCAGCCTATGACGATATATCCGCACCCGTGTATGTTTAAATATGCGGTATACAAAATTCCTGGAATTTGCGCACGTGTTGGATCAAAGTTCTCTAGGCCGGGAATGTTTCCCACGCTCGGACGTAATCAGCTGAAACAAGTGTACTTTTTTGGAAAAGCGTTAGCCAACGCTTTTCAAATAATACTTAAGGGACATTTGAAAAAATCTAACCCTATTTTATTCTTCTCTTACCATAAGCTAAACAACACGGCAGAAGAGAAACAAGGAAGCTCCAATTATTTTTCGTGGAGTTAGACACTTTACCTGGATCACTTTAAACGGATTAATGCGATAACATTGTTTAAACTCACCTTTCTGAAAACGCTTCAGCCATTTTTGTCTTTGGACGATTAACAAATACTGTCAATGAGAAAGGAAATAGATAAGGAACTACATGAATGTAAACAAAATATCTGATATATGACACATTATAGAACTACTGTACAATTTAATTTCTTGCATATGTTATTTTTATTTGGTTTATATTGGTTTAAATGGAATCTTGTAAATATACAAATCCAGTTTGGACATGCGCATTTTAATTTGAAATGTGGTTAAATGGAATGATAATCAAACTTAACGCGACAAGACATGACAGGTGTTAAGTTACGTTACTCTAACTCCAGAACCAAGAATTTAGGGGGAATTTAGCCCGCTTACCGGCCGGGAGGAAAATTGAAAACCACATTAGGGAGGATTAAGGGGGATTTGATTTGGTTCGCTCGCTAGTGATAAAATAATTCGCTTTACAGTCTGAACAATAGACTAGCATTGCAAAGTTCAATTAGACTATGGATAACAATTTAGTGGCTTATCAGCCGATCCCCCTCAACTTGAGATGGATGTTGTGAAACCCTTTCCTGCCATGGTTGGATGTTTATATTTAATTTGATACCGCTTCCTGCCTCTCTGGGATGGTATTGACTTTTATTTAGAAATTATATCTTTGTTTTTTATTGAACCTCGTTTTGCCTGGATACTGATTTGGGCAAAACATGTATGTTTGATAAATATGGCCGGTATAGCGTGGAAAACTATTGGAGAAGTTTGGGAGATTTTTGTAGATTCATTCGTTCATGGTTGTTTGTTCGGAAAGCATGTCGATCTATGTTGGTTAGAGAAAAAATATCCACCACCAACCCCAACCACCACAAACTATGGGGTGATGAGATAATTTGTTGGATTTATATTGCCTGAAGCTTGGTTGATCGCACGCCGCGCGTGGGTCGCAGGGGAATTTTGGTCCTTTTTGTTTCACCTTACATTATTTGTTGATTTAAAATAAGATAATATTCTTTTCTTTAACAAGATGTTTTTGGAAAAGGATTTTTCGCCCCTGCCAGGCGAAATTGGCATTTTTTGCCACAACACAAATTATGCTTTTGTTAATTTTAAAATAATACACGCACGAAATTGTTATTTCGTTAAGCTTTTGTGCCACTTGAGAATAAGGGGTTTAATTGAAATTATGATTGATATATAATACGCATGCAATCCCGCTCCTCTCAAATGTTGTTCATTAATGTTCTGTTGGCTATACGCTCGTCTGCCAAGGTCATGTGTCTAGCCAGCGATTGACCTTGCAGCCTAACCCCTTTTTTGCGACGTATACGCCTAGTCTGTTATAATTCATGTTCGTTGAATTATTTTGCAGTACATATGTTGCTGGTTGGAGCACATGTATTCACCTTTTATTTTCCCGCCTTTGGGTGGAGGATATGAGAGTTTAATAGCGGCCAGTGTCATGCTAGAAATATTTTAGTTTATAAATTTATGATGGCCCGGGCCCCCCGTTTTCTCAGGTGGTAGCTCTTAATAAACACTTGATAATTCATGTAAATAATTTAAGTGTTCTAAGTTAGAATCATACTTTATTTGACTTAATATGTTAAACGATAATGAGTGCGTGATGTAATTGTACTTTTGTTTCAATTTATTGTTGAAATTTCGGACATGCTTTTCGAAATTAAAACCATGGAATACCGCAAATTTGGTTGTTTGTTGTAGTTTATCTGTGTCTGGATTAGAGTAATGATATGGAATTCAAAATTATACAATATATAATGGATTTATTTTCAACATATTCAAGAAGATAAAGGTAGAATCCATGGACAAATATATGAAGAGGGCGCTGTTGCTATATCCAGTATTTGTATACCGATGGTTGACCATAGGCGTAGGAGGCGGGAGGCTGAGGGGCTGCAGCCAGGCGCGCCGTCACCAGCCGAGCGGAAAATGAATAAGTTTATTGCTGCTGGTGCCTGCTAGGTTAACTTAGGTGTTTGATGTTGCTAGGCAACAATAGGTCGATCGCAAAGCAGCGTTCGCCAGTCCCTGCTTGCGTGATATATATCGAGCGTTACCGCAGCAGCATGGTGTTAGGGAACAAAAGGACGAGTGTTACGTAACTTTCGCTAGTCCCTGCTTGCGTGATAAGAGTGAGCGTCGCTGAAGTAGCAGCGAGTCACGTGAGTGTGTGGCCTACGTGGCAGTCGGGCGCCAGTTCGTGTAGCGTGTGTGATTGGGCCCTCGGTATCACGTGGGTGTGGATATTGTGCGGTTGCTTGGAGATGGGGTAAGTGAGAGCGGTGATTGGCTGTAGGATCGGGGCGGGAACTGCGAGTGTCTGGATGTGTGTAAATTAATTGCAGTAACGCAGAGTGATATGAGATCTTGCTCCAGACGGACGTGTGTGCGGCGGCTGAGATTGAGTGGACCACCGGATGCCTTTGTAAATTTTTGAAAGTGTAGACGTTAAATAGGAAAACCCCTTTGATGGTGACTCGCCAGCCCGGTGTGCAGCACGACAACGTCCTACAAGCGTTTACCACAACTGGTGACCGTAAGTTAATGCTTCTTATTGTATTTTGTTTGTAGTGTGTTTCGTCGCACATAAAATAATGCGGCTAAGTAAATAATACCGAGTAAAGTAAACGATGTGGTGCGAAAGTGGGCTGTGTGATGCAACGTGATATATGTCAAGGAAAAATGATTATTACTTTCCTCTCATAAAAGTTGATATGTAAATAATGAAATGGAAATGTATATTTGTTTAATTATGCCAAAGTAAGCAAAGAAGATTAAGTTTTGTCGGAGATACGACTATATATTCCTCAGTAAATGTATTCTTGTATTTGATGCTATTTATGGGGGATGATAATATTAAGATTGACGGAATGTTGAATTCGTTGCTTTTTATGAGCGAGAAAATTCTGCACAGTGTGGTTATGGGTCAGAAGCATAAAATCGTTGAGTTGTTATAAACTTGAAACATTTCCGCGTGCTTGCATATTCATTAGGTTATGTAAAATGAACACCGTAGTGGAAATATTTTTCGGAATTATTATTTGCAGTTGTATCCGGTTTATGGACCCGGCTTGTCCAACCGGGTAATGGACCCGACTTCAGGATCCGACTTAAGCATCCGACTTCATGGACCGACTTAAGCATCCGACTTCAGGATCCGACTCCTTCATCCGATTTCTTCTCCCGATCTGGAGATCACTTCGCGCAAGCACCTCGGCTTCAACGCAGCTGATTCCTCGACGTTCCGGCACTCGGCATTCCACCAGCATATAGCGAGGACTATATGCTGATATAGACTGTACGCGACTCTGCAGCCGTTCATCCGTTACGGTCTGATTGGTGCACCATAAACACTCCGAACTCTCGCGCAGCGCTTACTAAGTATTTAAATTTGTTGTCTTCTCTCTGGAAAGTTTAAAACATTTAATTATACCCTCTGTAATTTAATATGTGAGACATGATAATTCATTGATATAAACACTTGGTTTGAAATTTCAAAAGAGTTTATGGATGTCTGAAATGTGAAGCAGTGATTAAAGTTAAACCATTTTCTGTAAAACTTGATTGTCTAGAGTTCTGACATTTTTGGCGACCACGAAGGGACCGATCAGTAGAATAAACAAAAGGTATTCAACGTATCGGCGGACTATGGAGAATCTACATAGATAAACATGATATACGTGTCAAACTAATCATGAACGGACTTGGCGTCAGGGGTGTTAACGTAGCAGTTTATGACACGAACCCCTTTGTGGCGGATGAGGATGAGAACATAGTCAAAGTTTTGGTTAAGGACATCCCACTGTCTGTCCAAAACTCTGTCATTACAGATGAACTAGAAAAACTAAAATGCAAAATAAGGGGAAAGGTGGTCTACCAAAGACTAAGAGTAGATGGTTTGCTAACCGATTGCTTAACCGGTGACAGGACGATCTACATAGAGAGACCCTCATTCTCTCTACCTAGAATGATGGCATTCGGCCTTTTTAAAGGTAGAGTGTATCATCCAAATCAAAACGTGCTCGACCCAGACAAAGTGACCTGCTCGAACTGCCTGACGACTGGTCACCATCGTTCAAGGTGCTCAGCCCCAGTAGTATGCAAGCGCTGTAAATCGAGTGGCCACTACGCCAGAGATTGCCCCAACCCAACCCCACCTACATCACCAGAAAGAAGAGGCAGCCAACAACGCCCCTCACACATCGCAGACAATCAGGAAAGACAACACAGCCACATCCACACCACAGCCACACCCACACCAAACTCATCACCACATAGAGGCAGAAGCGAACAACGCCAAACCGACACCCACAACATAATCGATGCAGCCACATCAACCAACAGAAGCGAACATCAACAACAAAACCGTAACCACAACGCAGCAACACCATACTCGCTTTCAACATCAGACAGAAGCAGAGCCAGAAGCAGACAAAACAGCCTTACCCCGACCACAAACCCACACACGTCGCGATCATCTGAACGAGGCACATCAACGGAGAGAGATGCACAACCCACCCCGCCCATTCGCACATCGCCTGACAGGAACGGGAAAGCCAACCAAGACAAAATCACAAAATTCTTATCGCAAATACGGAACTACAACCGCGATCGCGATCAATCAGCTGATCAATCAGCTGGTTCGCAGTCTGATCGAGGAGACACGGTCACGCTGACCGATCGCGATGTAAACAAATCACCAGACCGCGAAACCCAGACGCACAATAGCTGTCAAGATTCACCGAACGAGAGCGGGTCAAACGATGAAGACTCACAAAGCGACTACTCTGAGATGTCAGCAGAATCGCCAGAGTTACGTAACAGACGAAAGGCAGAAGCAGCCAAACGCAAACTGAAGCCAAAGAGCAAACGTGGAAAGAAGAAGTAAATATGAAAAGCAATAACACTTCTGTAAATATTGTATATATGTAAATAATGACAATTTCAGAACAACATTTTAATTTGATTAGTTTAAACGTCCGTGGACTCCGTAGCAAAGAGAAGCGGGACGAAATATTCCTTTGGTGTAAACACCAAAAAGCAGATATTATTTTATTACAAGAAACGTACTGGACGGACGACATTTTGAAAATAATTAGAAATGAATGGACAGGACAATGTTTTTTTGGTAATGGAACTAACCACTCCAGAGGAGTGGCAATTTTAATTTCTTGCACTTGTTCTCTACAAATAACATCTGAAAGCGTTTTGCTTAATCCAGATGGAAGAGCAATTATGATGAATGTCATAGGGAACAATTGTAAATTATGTATTGTTAATATTTATGCACCAACAGAAAAAAATTTAGAGAACATTTTTTTTTTTTAATTGCTTGTTGGATTCAACAAAATAGAAAGCAACACCACGAATTGGTAATAGGTGGAGATTATAATTCAATACTTTGTACTCATAATGATGTAACAGAGAACAAAAATAATTATTATAAGACCCCTATAAATTTAAAATGTTTGATAACAAAATTTGATTTATGTGATATATGGAGAAAAAGAAACCCAGTTAAAAAACAGTTTACGTGGAGAAATTTATTTTTGAATGTTGCATCACGCCTTGATTATTGGTTAATAAGTAATAACTTAATTTCTAAGGTAGTTGCAACAGATATTCGCCCAGCAATTAGATGCGACCATAATGCTATTTTCATGAAATTAATGTTAGGGAAAAAACAGCAAGGTCCCGGATATTGGAAACTAAATAATAATGTTCTTAAGGATGATGATTATAAAAAGCAAATAAGAAACATTGTTGATAATATTTAAAAAAAGAATGTTAGTTTTTCGGAAAGATGGGAACTTATGAAAATAAGATCCCGCGAATTTACACAAAGATTTTGTGCTAAAAAAAAAAAAAATGTTGATGTGTTAAGGAAAAAATTAGAACAAAAAATTAAAATACTTCAAAATATAGTAGATGTTGGAGATCGAATAGATGAAGACACTAAAGATGAATATATTCGAACGAAAAATAAATTGGAAGAAATGTATGTAAAAGATAGTAAAGGTGCATCAATTAGAGCACGAGTCAAGTGGATTGAAGAAGGTGAAAGAAACACTAAATATTTTATGGGTTTAGAAAAGAAAAATGGTGAGAAAAAAAATATTGTAAGGTTGAGAAAAGATACAAAGTTTATTGAAAAGCAAGATGAGATACAGAATGAGGTAGTGTCATTCTATGAAAATTTGTACGCTAGTAAAAAAAATAGATTTAATTGAGATTAATAAATATTTTGAACAATGTAGAGTTAATAAATTATCCGAAATAGATAAGAATAATTGTGAAGGTTTAATAACAATAGAAGAATGTCGTAAAGTAATATTTCAGATGAAAAAGAATAAGGCTCCAGGTGGAGATGGCTTAAAGGGATAGTTGAGTTCTGGTAAGGAGAGTACAGTTTTAGTGAAACTGAATTTTAGTAACCAAAACCTGCATCATTACATTACAAACTAATAGTTATAACTAGAAAGGAACACAAAATTACAAATGACGTAGTAAAGATCATGTTATCATTCAAAAAGAGCCGTTAAAACGTAAGAGGGCGCTCTCTAAACACTCATCGGTTTCAACCATTTTGAATAAAATATTGTGCATGTGATGCTTTGTTGAAATAGTGATTAGATAGAAAAATAACCAACAACTATTTAAATACCTATTTTGTAACTTTTTTGAAAAGAGGAAGCATTTTTTTGAATTTTTAACGGCTGGTTCAAAATTCTCTAATAAACCCGGGGCCCCGGGTTTAATACAAATTGTTATATTTATGGATATTTCAGCCGTTTCTGAACCGATTTTGATCAAACAAAGATGATTTTATTGTTTAAATATTATGCTCTTTCAAATTTTACACTCAGTTTTTCATTACCTCACAAACCAATTAAGTAGTCTAGCGCCCTCTCTACCAAAACTCAACTTTCCCTTTAACAATAGAATTTTATCAAGTATTTTGGAACGATATTGAGTATATTTTTGTTAATGCACTGAATGAAAATTTTGAAAAAATATGATGTCAGATACACAAAAGTACGGGATTATTACATTGATTTATAAAAAAGGAGAAATAGAAAATTTGAATAATTGGAGACCGATAACGTTGTTGAATTATGATTATAAGATAATGGCTGCCGTTATGGCGAGCAGACTGCAAAAAGTTATACCAAATATTATACACGAGAATCAGGTTGGTTATATAAAAAATAGATTAAGTGATTTTAATGTAAGACTAACACAAGATATTTTTGAATTTGTGTATGAAAATGGATTTGAAGGTGCATTTATGATGGTGGATTTTAAAAAAGCCTTCGATACTATAGAATTTCAGTTTATAGAAGAATGTTTGAGACATTTTAACTTAGGAGTAGATTTTTGTAATTGGGTAAAATTGATGTATAAGGATGTAGAAAGTTCAGTATTAGTCAACGGGTGGAAAACTAGAAGTTTTCAGATAGGTAGAGGAATAAGGCAAGGATGTCCTCTATCAGCAATGTTGTTTATATTGGCCGTAGAAATAATGGCAGAAAAGATTAGACCGAATGAATTAATTAAAGGTATTTTGTATGGTGATAACAAAATAGACTTAAAAGTGCTGCAATATGCAGATGATACATCGTTATTTTTTCGGGAAAAATCATCTTTAAGACATATTATAAAAGAACTAGAATTATTTGGAAAGGCAGCCGGTCCCCTTATTAATAAAGATAAAACAATATTGAAATGGTTAGGCCCAATACAACAAAGATGGGATCTTCATGAATATGGACTACAATGGACCGAAGGCAGCGTTAAATATTTAGGAGTCCATATAAGTATTGATTTGGAACTGGTGGTAAAAAAGAATTGGGAAACAAAATTACAAAAGATTCAAAGAATTGTAGATAATTGGAAAAAAAGAAACCTTACTCTTTTTGGTAGAGTACTTATTGTAAAAACATTGCTCATTAGTCAAGTTGTTCATTTGATAATGTATTGTTCGGTACCACAACATGTAAGAAAACGATTAGAAACAATTTTGTATAATTTTGTTTGGAATTCAAAAATAGACAAAGTTAAAAGAGAGACAATTATTAAAGACTATCATGAAGGTGGTATTAAGATGATTGATATTGAAAAGTTAATTATAAGTTTTAGATTAAAATGGCTTGGTAAAATATTAGATGGTTCAGATGGCTTTTGGAAAGAGATGTCAAATGTTTATTTTCAATCTTTAGGTGGGCTAAAGTTAATCATGAATTGTTCTATTGATGTACTCATGGTAGACACATACTTTGTTAACAAATTGCCACCGTTTTATTTAGAAATACTGAAGTCATGGGTCATTATGAACACACAAAATGAAAATAATAGTGTTGATTTAGATAAACAGATTATATGGTATAATAAACATGTAGTTTTTGAAAAGGAACCTTTCTTCTTTAAGAACTGGTACTCAAGTGGAATAATTTATTTGAAAAATGTTTTTCTTGTGATAATAGATTTATTACAACATCAACATTGATAGAAAATGTTCGTAATAAGAAATCAAAAGTAATTGTAATGTTTGAATATTTTAGATTACAAAAAGCGATACCCAAAGTATGGATGAATAATTTGAAAGAACCAATATGTTTAGAAATACCAACAGTTTTGATTGGAGGAAAAGAAAGACTTATTCAAAAAGTACCAAGTAAATTATTTTATATTTTACTTTCTAAAAATGGAAATACAATTGAAGGCCCATCATATTGGGTAAAGAAAAATAGATTGCTTTGTTGATTGGAAATACGTTTATAAAAGAAATTTTGTGGTCATTAAGGAGAACAAATTAAGACAATTTAACTTTAAAGTAATTTATAATTTGATTGCAGTAAAAAGAAAATTATTTCTGTGGAAACTTAGTGATAGTGATACATGTGAAACTTGTCATTGTCGAGAAGATTTATATCATGCATTATTGGAATGTAAAATGAATGAAATATTTTTTAGAAATTTTACGCAAATGGTAAAATATGTTTATAATGTAAATGTAGAAATAAATGTATTCACATTATTGAAAATAAATGTAGAAGACAAGATTAATGATATTCTAACTATAGCTTTTCCGAGCATATATAAAATGATAGTTATCAGAAATCAATCAGGAAAAGATGAAAGAAGAACAAAATTATGGTTTACTCTCTTAAATGAGGTTTACGCCCGCATACAAATTAATGATTACTTGCATAAAGAAAACAAAACAAATTGTATTATTTACCATTGATGATTAAAACATATTTGTAATGTCTAAATTGATGTAAAAGAGAAAATTATTGAAACATGATTTGTTAAACTGTATGGAACTTGAAGTGAAATCAATAAATGCCTGGAAAGGTGAAAAAAAAAAAGAATAAACAAAAACTACTGAGATTTCTTGTATTGTTACTTGATTTTGAATACTTATGAATAAAATATAACATATTTTTGTTTTGCTAAGCAACTAATTTGAAAAATAATTCTGGTTAACTGTTCTTAACTTAATAGTGTATATAGACGCATTCTGTGTTCCAGTCAAGTGGTAACAGTGGACTGACGTGCTACCTGCTGGGCTGAGTCATCACCAAACTGGTAAGATACACTAAAATTAAGTATTGAATTAGGTTTTTGGAATTACCTCCGGAAATGGAGACCGAAAAATTAATGAACATTGGGCAAACCCTTGGTCTTGTGGGAGATGAGTTGAAAGATTTCATTAAGCAAGAGAAGAGTAGAGCCAGAGATGAGCGGGCGGAGGAACTTGAGTTGCTGAAGATGAGGTTAGAGGTGGAAGAGAAAAAGAAAGAAAACTTGAGACTTCCAAACGCGCAGGGTAATGCGGCAGAAGCGCAACCTACGTGAAGCCTGAGGGCACCTAAACTGCCCGTGTTTGATGAAAGTAAGGATGCAATGGATGCGTACCTCAATAGATTCGAGCGCTATGCGCGCATGCAGAAGTGGACGCCTGCGATATGGGCTTCAAATTTAAGCGCACTTTTGACTGGTGGAGCGTTACAAACGTATGCGCGACTGTCTGACCGCGAGGCTGCGGATTATGACAAGGTGAAAGCAGCATTGCTGCAGCGCTTTGAGCTCAATAGTGATGGTTTCAGGAAAAAGTTTCGGTCAGTACGACCAGAGTCTGGCGAAAGTGCCAGTCAGTTGTTCAACCGGATGCAAGGTTACTTAGAAAAATGGTTATCTCTTGCAGGTGGCAAGGAGAGCTACGAGGATCTACGAGATCTAGTGCTCATCGAACAATTTCATAGAAGCTGTCCCAGGGAGATGTCAGTCTTCATAAAGGAAAGCACTGCTAAAAGCATAGCAGGGATTGCTGAAGTAGCAGATCGGTACATTGATGCTAGGTCAGGGTGGACCTCAACGACAGGTGGTAATAAACCGCGTAATGACCGTTCACTAAAGCCTTCTAAATTCTCTCCTAAATTAGCAGGTGCAGAGAAGGGGGAGAGCAAGATGGCGGAGGCTCCTAGGAAAAGGACTGGGAAGTGCTTCACTTGTGGCAAAGTGGGCCACTACTCAAACGACTGCCGACAGCGCCCCAGGGATCAGAAGCTGGGAACGGCACTAGCGGAGGCAGATGCAAAGCAGGATGGATGGGAAAGCGATGCAGAGAATCGGCAACATGGGGAATCCGAGCCGAAAGCCGAGGCACCGAGTAGCGACAGGGCTAACAAGGCAGCTCAGGGGGCTGGCCGAGCAAGTACAAACCGGCGGGAAAACGGATGTCTGTTGATAGATTCATGTTTCTCATGTGACACAGTTCCACACCTTCATTCATGCACAGGAAAGCAGGAAAGTGAGTTTCCAACGGTTAATGCGGCATGTGGGGCGAAACCAGTACGGTCAATGCCAGTGGCACAGGGACTCGTTAACGGTCAGTCGACAGATGTACTACGGGACACCGGCTGCTCCACCGCAGTAGTGAAGGAGGACCTCGTACTTCCGGGTCAGATGACTGACAAGTGGAGAAAGTGCGTCCTGATTGACGGCACACAAAAGGAGTTCCGCATAGCTACGGTAAAGGTCGACACGCCCTACTTCGTTGGTAAGTTGGATGCATTGTGCATGACCAATCCTGTATACCCGTTAATCATCGGAAATGTATTAGGTGTCCGGGACCCCAGCGATCCAGACGCGAAGTGGGAACCCAAGGTACTGGAACAGTCCACAACAGACGGTCTAGCAGTGGAGACTAGACAACAACGGGAGGCTGCAACCAAACCACTGAGGAACTTGAAGGTACCAAGCCCCATTGCAGACGCATCACCAGCAGAATTCAGGAAGGAGCAAGAGGCGGACGTATCTCTGGATAAGATGCGGAGGGATGCTTCAACAGGGGAGGTCAAAGTAAGTCGAAGTGGAAATAGAACGTACAAGCTTAAAGATAAGCTCTTATACAGAGAAATTCATGTTAAAAAGGGCAACAACATGGATGTCATCGAACAACTGGCTGTACCTGCAAAGTACCGGAAGCCAGTTATGAAACTTGCCCATGAATCAGTGATGGGAGGTCACCTGGGTGGTCAGAAAACTGCCGATGAAATTCTTGCTAATTTTTTCTGGCCAGGTCTACGAGCGGAGGTGCAGCGGTACTGCCGTTCTTGCGGTGCTTGTCAGCGGTCGGCCGCCAAGGGTCGAGTGACAAAGGTGCCGTTAGGTTCAACGCCCCTCGTCGACGAACCTTTCAAGCGTGTCGCCATCGACCTCGTGGGACCGATCAAGCCGGCATCGTCGAGAGGTCACCGGTTCATCTTAACGTTGGTAGACTATGCAACCCGGTACCCGGAGGCGGTACCCCTGCGTCGTATCGACACTGCAACGGTTGCAGAGGCTCTCCTCGGCATCTTTTCGAGAGTGGGATTTCCGTGCGAATTGTTATCGGACAGGGGGGCGCAGTTCACGTCGGAGATGTTCAAGGAAGTGAGCCGACTGCTGTCCATACGCCACTACACCACAACCCCGTACCACCCACAATGCAACGGTCTCGTTGAACGGTTTAACGGTACCCTAAAACGGATGTTAAACAAGATGTGTGAAGAGCGCCCGACGGACTGGGATCGCTACATCGACCCGTTGTTGTTCGCGTACCGCGAAACGCCGCAAGACAGCACTGGATTTGCGCCATTCGAGCTGCTCTACGGAAGAGTAGTACGTGGACCTCTCATGATTGTTAGAGAGCTGTGGACCAACCAGGACACGCAGCAGGAAACGAAGACGACGTACCAGTACGTATTTGACCTCAAGGAGAAGATGGAACAGACGTACGACATCGCAAGTTTTAGTCCTACTACTCACCGATGCGAATAAGCTGCTGATGCACTGGAAAGGCCCGTTCAAGGTGGTCGACATCGTGGGAAAGCTGGACTTCAAGGTCGACCTAGGTAAGAGAATAACTACTTTCCATGCTAATCTCTTGAAAAGGTACATCAGACGGGAGATAGAACCGATGCAAGGGATGATCGTGGCAGCGTTTGACATGGCAGCAACGGCGGTCGTCGAGGACGAGGAGCCCGATGATGGCGGACTGGATCCTCACACGATGCGGGTATCGCTACTCCATGTCCCTGCAACCAAGCAGACACAAGGTGTGGCTGACGTCAATGTCAACAGCCAACTAACAGTGGAACAGCAGAGTGAAGTAGGTAAACTTCTTGACGAGTTCCAAGATATTTTGACCGACATACCAGGGATCACGACAGCGAGCGAGCACGACATCCGGCTGATCCACGACCACCCAATCCACAGTAAGCCCTACCCATTACCCCATGTACTGAGACAGGTGGTAACATATGACGTGAAGGAGATGATGGATTTAGGTGTCATTGAGCCATCGACATCGCCATACGCATCACCCATTGTCCTGGTCAAAAAGAAAGATGGTAGTAACCGCTTTTGTTGTGATTTCAGGAAGCTGAATGCGGCAACGATCACCGACGCAGAACCGATCCCCGACCAGGAGGAAATCTTTGCTAAACTCACCGGAGACCGATATTACACCAAGCTTGACCTCACCAAAGGTTATTGGCAGGTGCCGCTTACGGAGAAGGCGAAAGAGCTTACGGCATTCATCACACCGGACGGCTTATACCAGTTCAGAACCATGCCATTCGGGCTCATGAATGCCCCAGCAATTTTTAGCAGGATGATGAGGACGGTACTACGAGGACTGACGAACGTCGACAATTTCATCGACGACATACTGGTGCACACGCCTACGTGGGAGGAGCACTTGGCTACGTTGAAGGAACTCTTCCACAGACTCCGAGGAGCGAAGTTGAAAGCCAAGCCAAATAAGTGCTTCGTCGGCTTCGCCGAGCTCGACTTCCGAAGCCATCACGTGAACGGCGGGACAATCCAACCAAACTCTGACAAGCAGACGAAGATTCAGGACGCTAAGAGACCAACGACGAAGACCCAACTCCGGTCATTTCTCGGGCTGACGGGATATTATCGCAAGTTCGTGCCGAACTACGCTGCGATCGCGGTTCCGTTGACGGATCTGACCAAAAAGGGGGAACCGAATCGGATTCGGTGGGAACATGCCCACGAGAAGGCATTCAACAAGTTGAAGTCGAAACTAGCAAGTCCGCCTATTCTTCATCTCCCCGATGTCGACAAGGCGTTCGTACTACGGACCGATGCATCCGACGCCGGCGTGGGAGCGGTGTTGCTCCAGGAGCATGATGGAGAAAAATTTCCAGTTGCATTTGCGAGCCGGAAGCTTTTGCCAAGAGAAGGGGCGTATTCGACAATTGAGAAGGAGTGTCTGGCGGTGGTATGGGCCATACAAAAGTTTGAGACCTATCTCTACGGAAAGGAGTTCGTCCTTGAGGTCGACCACCAGCCGCTGCTAGCCGTCCGGAGGTCGAAGGTCGCTAACGGCAGGATCCTCCGATGGGCTTTAGCACTGCAACCCTACCGTTATATCATGAGCAGATATCATGAGCAGAGTTGATGTGGATTGATTAAAAGTAATTTGATAAGACATGTAAATTTACATTAATATATTTTATTTTTCCACTTTCTTTACCTGTAGGAAGACTCAACAGGCGACTCGTTTTAGTTTTGGTGATTAAAAGGAAAGGTTGCCTTTAAATTATTAAGAAAATTACGGCAAAGGTCAAGATTAAAAGATTTTGTTTTCGGTTTTGTTTTTATCCTTAGGTACAAGCAGATGCTCGATGAGAAAGTAGAAAGGATAAAATACAGCCTTGGTTTGTTTGATTTTTAGGTCCCATGAAGGAAGGAAATAATTATTGCTTTGCGTTTCCGCTGGACCTGAGCCACCTGAGCCAGATTGGCCATTTTATTTTGAGGAAACAATTTTCCATGAAAATTTTCTTTTAAAGGAGGGGGTGAATTGTCACCAGCCGAGCGGAAAATGAATAAGTTTATTGCTGCTGGTGCCTGCTAGGTTAACTTAGGTGTTTGATGTTGCTAGGCAACAATAGGTCGATCGCAAAGCAGCGTTCGCCAGTCCCTGCTTGCGTGATATATATCGAGCGTTACCGCAGCAGCATGGTGTTAGGGAACAAAAGGACGAGTGTTACGTAACTTTCGCTAGTCCCTGCTTGCGTGATAATAGTGAGCGTCGCTGAAGTAGCAGCGAGTCACGTGAGTGTGTGGCCTACGTGGCAGTCGGGCGCCAGTTCGTGTAGCGTGTGTGATTGGGCCCTCGGTATCACGTGGGTGTGGATATTGTGCGGTTGCTTGGAGATGGGGTAAGTGAGAGCGGTGATTGGCTGTAGGATCGGGGCGGGAACTGCGAGTGTCTGGATGTGTGTAAATTAATTGCAGTAAGGCAGAGTGATTTGAGATCTTGCTCCAGACGGACGTGTGTGCGGCGGCTGAGATTGAGTGGACCACGGGATGCCTTTGTAAATTTTTGAAAGTGTAGAAGTTAAATAGGAAAACCCCTTTGATGGTGACTCGCCAGCCCGGTGTGCAGCACGACAACGTCCTACAAGCGTTTACCACAACTGGTGACCGTAAGTTAATGCTTCTTATTGTATTTTGTTTGTAGTGTGTTTCGTCGCACTTAAAATAATGCGGCTAAGTAAATAATACCGGGTAAAGTAAACGATGTGGTGCGAAAGTGGGCTGTGTGATGCAACGTGATATATGTCAAGGAAAAATGATTATGACTTTCCTCTCATAAAAGTTGATATGTAAATAATGAAATGGAAATGTATATTTGTTTAATTATGCCAAAGTAAGCAAAGAAGATTAAGTTTTGTCGGAGATACGACTATATATTCCTCAGTAAATGTATTCTTGTATTTGATGCTATTTATGGGGGATGATAATATTAAGATTGACGGAATGTTGAATTCGTTGCTTTTTATGAGCTAGAAAATTCTGCATAGTGTGGTTATGGGTCAGAAGCATAAAATCGTTGAGTTGTTATAAACTTGAAACATTTCCGCGTGCTTGCATATTCATTAGGTTATGTAAAATGAACACCGTAGTGGAAATATGTTTTGGAATTATTATTTGCAGTTGTATCCGGTTTATGGACCCGGCTTGTCCAACCGGGTAATGGACCCGACTTCAGGATCCGACTTAAGCATCCGACTTTACGGACCGACTTAAGCATCCGACTTCAGGATCCGACTCCTTCATCCGATTTCTTCTCCCGATCTGGAGATCACTTCGCGCAAGCACCTCGGCTTCAACGCAGCTGATTCCTCGACGTTCCGGCACTCGGCATTCCACCAGCATACAGCGAGGACTATATGCTGATATAGACTGTACGCGACTCTGCGGCCGTTCATCCGTTACGGTCTGATTGGTGCACCATAAACACTCCGAACTCTCGCGCAGCGCTTACTAAGTATTTAAATTTGTTGTCTTCTCTCTGGAAAGTTTAAAGCATTTAATTATACCCTCTGTAATTTAATATGTGAGACATGATAATTCATTGATAAACACACTTGGTTTGAAATTTCAAAAGAGTTCATGGATGTCTGAAATGTGAAGCAGTGATTAAAGTTAAACCATATTCTGTAAAACTTGATTGTCGAGAGTTCTGATATTGTGTCCGACCGGTTATAACACATTACGGTACACATATACTATATTAATGTACTTATAATTAAAACATTCAAAACAGGGTGACATGCCCAACCACACTCACCACAGGGTTGCCAATTTTGAGCCAGAGGTGAGAGTGAGACATTGCGAGGGAGCTAAGTGACCAAGCCCGAGGGAGCGAAGTGACTGAGCGGGGGGCTAAACAAATTTTCCAACGAACTTTTTGTCACTGGCGCATGCGCACATGGTTCCTACGAACTTTTTGTCGGATATCAGACTTTAGTGAAAACTCTGCATGATACATTTACTAAATGAACCGCTACTCACCATGTATTATGGCAGAAGAAAAGAAGAGTCATAAGAGAGGATTCGAACCCATGATACCAAGTGTTGACATGCACAGCGTGACCAATAGGCTACGTAATCCGCTGATGGTCAGTATGGTCTCACTGTAATAATAACCCTCAAGCATAATCCTAGTTATGAATATTCATGAGTAACCCACGTCACTGATTATGAATGTCAAAGAGTTCGTAGGGGAAAAAAATCATTGAGCGGGGGGAGGGTGTGGGAGGGCGGTGTCCCCCTCCCATGGTAGAGAGCTTTTGCATTTTGGACTTGAAATTGTGCAATCTGGTGCATACCTAGATAGGAAATTCGGGCTTAAGATTGACTGTATCTGGGAAAGCGTCTTATGATTTCATCAACCAGAAATTTTGAATATATGTACACGAAGAAAGAAATAATTGACACACTAATAAATATGGACCCCAACACAACACACGTATTGTATATAGTGTCATACACAGTTCCAACATAAACCATAATTATGACACATTATACCCCCGTCACATCAGCTACGTTCTTACTGAGCTCCTAATCCCCATTCATACATTTGGAAGTGCGAGGCGAAGGGTGCGGTTCGTTATTCCGAAGGTTCGTTATTCCGAAGGTTCGTTATTCCGAACACGCAAATTTCCTATACCTGAGTGTTCGTTAATCCGAAAATGAAATAGGGTTCGTTAATCCGAACATTTGTTGCATTATTCCGAAGGTTCGTTATTCCGAAGGTTCGTTATTCCGAAGGTTCGCTATTCCTAAAATGAAATCGGGTTCGTTATTCCGAAGGTTCGTTATTCCGAAGGTCCGTTATTCCGAGGGTTCGTTATTCCGAAGGTTCGCTATTCCTAAAATGAAATCGGGTTCGTTAATCCGAAAATGTATTTGGGTTTGTTATAATGCTATAATTTCATATAAAGAGATAAAATAAACGTAAATGTTTGATTGGTCTGGCCAAGGGAGGGAAAGGGGGAGGGGTATGCTTAATGCAGGCTGTAAATTAAATGAACAAAACACAAACTATAGTATTATAACAAGCCCGATTTAATTTTCGGAATAACGAACCCGATTTTATTTTCGGATCAACGAACCTTCGGAATAACGAACCTTCGGAATAACGAACCCGATTTTATTTTCGGATCAACGAACCTTCGGAATAACGAACCTTCGGAATAACGAACCTTCGGAATAACGAACCTTCGGAATAACGAACCTTCGGAATAACGGACCTTCGGAATAACGAACCTTCGGAATAACGAACCTTCGGAATAACTGAACCTTCGGAATAACTAACCTTCGGAATAACGGACTGTAACCGAGGCGAAGCATTGTAGGAGTAGCTGTGGCCTTTTATAAAAAAATGTCTTTTGTTAAATGACGAATGAATGGGAGGATTATCGCACACGCGCGAAATGATAGCTTCTCATGCATGAACATACAATGGCTCCCTGACAAAAGCTCAGATCGTGGCATTAATTGCCACGTTCATTTTGGACACCCCCAAAATGAACGTAGTAAAAACGTAGAGGTGACTATTGTTTAGGGCTGTATTGTCTGTGCATGCATGGGAGGTTTTCTTTTCGAGCAAGTGAGATAATCTTCCCATCCAGATCGTCATTGGACAAAAGAAATTTTGCAGATACGTTTCAGTGTTTGTGATCAGCTATTGTCTAGAACGCAGTTGAAGCGTAGCTTCGATGTGACGGCACCATTATGTATGATCCAACAACATAGCATACAGCCAAGAATGAGACCTAAATGAGCGAAGTGACCGAGGGCTGGGACAGAGCTAAATGGGAAGGATTTGGGAGGGGAAGATTTGCCTTTGTATACTTAAAATAGTGCAATTTGGTGCACGTCACACAAGCAGCCAGACTTTACGGGAACTACTTGGCCCGGTACAGAAAAAATACTCACCCCAGACCATACGCAAGTTACACAACAAACTGAGATGATCTGTTCGTCCGTGAAGCGCAGCGCGCATCAAAACTTTAAAGTCGATGTATAAATGTTGTTTTGAACGTTAGAATTAAGAAGTCTTAGCCCATACATTTAATTGTATCTTCCAAAATGCGTTTTGCCCCCCTCCCCCCACTTTTTGGATTTTAGCAAGTTATGCAAAATGGTTTGAACCAATATGTTTTTCGAAAACGCTCTCTTGTGTTTTAAGGGCTTTTTTTATGATTTAAGTTTTTCTACCTTTCGGACATGGTGGAATTACAAGTAATAATTTGTAATGATATGGTGCACGTTTTGGTTACAAACATTCAGTTGGATTCGAGATTCTATCCAGGGTTGTGTGAGGTGACAGACCAGCCTAGACCGGATAGAACAAACTTTATTACAGTGCTATGTACAGCTTACGGAGCCTGGTTGATTTATAATGACTATATTTGTATTATAATAAATATGGCTGTGTAACAGCAATGCACCTCTCGTATTAGTTGTATTACTGCTTAATGGCTTTCTACAGTAAACACTTAGCGATAACATGTTGATCCATAAATGGTTCTTACAATATTGATGGTTGATGTATTAACGATTATGATATCATTGCCCGTTGACTTCATTTGGTATAAAGAGCGGGTATGAAATTTGTGGAATGTCTGTGCATTATAAAATCATGGCCCAAATAATACTGAACGGGATGTGTCTTATTCCATGGGAACAAAAATACGGGTTTCAAGATATAGGGAATATGGCTAGGGATATGAAATAAAGATTTTCTCGGCCAATTTTGTAAGCTTCTCATTAGTTTTGATAAACGTGTCATTCTATTTCGCGAAATTGAGCTGAAGGCTTGTAATCGTGGTTCAAAATTGCATTTTGTTCATACGATTCAGCGTTTTGGTCAAGTGATTTACCACTTTTAGTATTCAATGAAAAAAAACACGCTATTTGCATTCAAGTTCGCCAACGGATTTTGCGGAAGGCGGTATTACGTAATCACGAATTTTCTCGCTTTAAAATGAATGTTAATTTTACGAAATAGAAACATCTTTTCAATCGAATGCATATGTTTTTCGAAAGATCGTTATATGAATTCGAATGCTAAAAAACTATTTTGAACTGCACAATACAGCTGCGGTGACAAAATCGGCAAAATTGAATGCACACAATATGAATTCGTGTGGCCAACTTACGAAATTGACCGAGAAATCCTGTATTTCATCGAAAGAAATTATACCAATATCAGCATTTGGGGTTTGGTAGTTTTTGTTCAAGATCGCGCTTCACAACACAAAGTTGTGGGATTATTTTTGGTGTAAAAATAGGGCATTTTTCCAATATTGTTATTCAGATTTACGATTCGTGCGCAAATACTTACTCTGAGGTGAAAAGTCTAGACAGGCCTTCTGTATAAAAGTTGTGCGTTGATGTGGAAGTTGATGCAGATCAGGTATTCTGTTCAAGATCATGGAGAAACGAAATATATTATGCAGATGATCGACTCAGGAGTATAATCTAAAGGGGGTATCCCACTGAGCGGCGAACGTTTGCGAATATAGCGAATTTGGGATTTCGCCAGGATTCGTTAAAGGTTGCAAAAGGTTCATTAAAGGTTGCAAAAGGTTCGTTAAAGGTTGCAAAAGTTGCAAGAAAATTCGCAAACGGTTTTAATTGTCGCAAACAGTTTTTCTTGTCGCAAAGAAATTTTGAACATGTTCAAAATTTCTTTGCGAATTTATTTTTTCGCAAACAGTTGCAAACGTTCGCAACCGGTTGTAAGACGGTGTCGCTAACGTTCTTGTTGATTTGCCAATGCTAGCGATTACATGACCATATGGTTCCTAAATGCAATCGACCCATTGAGCGGCGAATGCTTACGAACGTTTGCGAATTTTGGATTCGCCAACCTTTCTGACAAATGTTGGCAAAAATCAGGGTGGTAGAGGCAGGGCGGCAGCCCCTTTAAGGGGCTATCCCACTGTTTGCAAATTTGCAAATTGCAAATTTGCAAATTTTGGATTCGCCAACTTTTCTGACGAATGTTAGCGAATGTTAGCGAAAATCAGGGTTTGCCTCTGCCACCCTGATTTTTGCCAACATTTGTCAGAAAAGTTGGCGAATCCAAAATTCGCAAACGTTCGTAAGCATTCGCCACTCAATGGGTCGATTGCATTTAGGAACCATATGGTCATGTAATCGCTAGTATTGGCGAACGTTAGCGACACCGTCTTAAAACCGTTTGCGAACGTTTGCAACTGTTTGCGAAAAAATAAATTGGCAAAGAAATTTTGAACATGTCCAACATTTCTTTGCGACAAGAAAAACTATGCGACAATTAAAACCGTTTGCGAATTTTCTTGCAACCGTTTGCGACCGTTAACGAACCTTTTGCAACCTTTAACGAATCCTGGCGAAATCCCAAATTTGCTATATTCGCAAACGTTCGCAAACGTTCGCCGCTCAGTGGGATACCCCCGTCAGAAAAGTTGGCGAATCCAAAATTTGCAAAATTCGCTAACGTTCGCAAACGTTCGCCTCTCAATGGGATACCCCCTTTAAGGAGTGGTCACATTGTACACGACTCCCCACGACTAGACCCACGAATGCAGTACGCATTGGTACAATAATCTATGGCAAGCCGTTTTTAACATTTATTCCTATTTCTTGATATCAAGAATTTAATTCTTGATATCAAGAAATCAAATTCTTGATATCAAGAAATGCATTCTTGATAATTATCAAAAAATACTTTTCTGTCTTGGTATTACTTGATATCAAGAAATAAACTGATATCAATATTGCAATTATTGATATTAAGAAATAGGAATAAATGTTAAAACGGCTTGCCATATATTTACTACCAATGTGTACTGCATTCGTGGGTCTAGTCGTGGGGAGTCGTGTCCAATGTGACCACTCCTTAAGATAACACCCTGCCTACAAAATGCTAACAACGTATTTAGATTAAAAGAAGGCAAAGAAAAAGGGATTCAAACGGGATTCAAACCCGAGACCTCCGGATTGCTATACCGGTGCTCTTCGGATTGAGCTATAGGAAACCCAAGACGGTGCTTGTCCCTGAAACCCCCTAATTATCATTGCCTGACTGGTTAGAAGCTATTATAAACCTGACATAAACCCGAAGGATACAATTCAACTTGGGGATATATGCGAGGGATCACCGAAGCGATACAGCTTTTTGTAATAATTAATTCTATAGCTCAGTCGGAAGAGCACCGGTCTAGCAATCCGGAGGTCTCGGGTTCGAATCCCGTTGGAATCTCATTTTCTTTGCCTTTATTTAATCACAATATATTTCGGGTCAGTTTCTCTATATGTTTGAATGTTTGAATTAACAATGTATTTAATTAATTTACATATTGTATGAACAAATTGTTTCTTTAAAATGTAAAATCCCGTAGCCCGTTCTGTATATCGCAGCTGATGTTTTGTGGCATGTTATTTTTGCATGAAAACAATATGTACAAGTTGTATGTTTAAGCATCGAAAAGTACCAATAGAATGGAATACAAGTTGAACGCCAAATGACATAATAAACAAATATAAACTGCTACGAATTAGTAGTTATTTTACCATTTCATGTATGCATAATTTTGTAAATTAACTGAATATGCTGAAAACGTCGCAATCTTGCGGTGTTGTTGGTAAATACAGTCAGACCTGTCATAGCGGCCCACCTGTCTATACTATCAAACCTGCATATAGTGGCCACCAAACATGATCCCCTGCAAAGAAACGGAATGTTACGGAGCCTGTCTATGAAGGTTCCTTTCTACAGTGGCCTCTTGTTTTGCTTCCCTGGTCACTATAAACAGGTTTGATTGTACAATATTATAGAAACTCTCCATAGTGGGCACCTGTCTAAATTGGCCTCTTTCTTTGTTTTCCTAAGGTGATCACTATAGTCTAGTAGGAAATAGGGGTTCCCATGCACCCCCCTGAAAACATTTTTTTATTATGATTTTTATGACCCCTAGTATATCCTTTTAAACAATTTAGATGTTAACAGCGAAAAAAAATGTCACTCTGGGTAAAATAGGCATATTTCCAAAATGGCCGCCAAATATTCATTAAAATATCATATTTTTTCATTAAAGTAGATTCTGGTCCATTTTCAATTATTTTTGTGTATGTAAGCTGATACATGGATTAAGTTAAACTGTTAGCATCATCCCCGTAGATATTAAAGGTCAAGGTCATGTTTAAAGGTCAAAGGTCAAACGATTTTTGTTCGAAATAGGCAAATAATGAATAAAAATTGGTATAATACCAAGACATGTTAATTTTGGTGCAAAATAAAGGGGTCATGTATCAATATAATTATTTTTTCTACAACATTAATGTCCCGTTATGCCGGAAAACTCATCTTGACCATTTAAAAGTGTTCAATAGGACTGTATTTTCATGACAATTGAAACAATACCATGTCACATATTGAAAGAAAATGCACAAGATTAATACAGACTAATACATAATTTTAAACATAACATGTGTAACGGAAAATATTAAAATCAATTAAAGGCCAATGGTCATATCAAGGTCACATGTCAAGGTTAAAGGGCAAGGTCACATATCAAGGTCACGGGACAAGGTCAGGGTCACGACATATATACATTTGATCTCTGATGAAAGCATGCTTAATGTAGATTCTAGTAATAATAATGATCTTTTACATGTACACATTTAACAAGTCGAAATTGCACATTAAACAAGTCAAACCGCACATTTAACAGGTCAAATCGCACATTTAACAAGCCGAACCGCACATTTAACAAGTCACACCGCACATTTAACAAGTCAAACCGCACATGTAACAAGTCAAACTGCACATTAACAGGTCAAATCGCACATTTAACAGGTCAAACCGCACATTCAACAAGTCAGACCGCACATTCAACAGGTCAGACCGCACATTCAACAGGTCAGACCGCACATTCAACAAGTCAAAACACACATTTAACAAGTCAAACCGCACAATTAACAAGCCGAACCGCACATTTAGCAAGTCAAACCGCACATTTAGCAAGTCAAACCGCACATTTAACAGACGAAATCGCACATTTAACAAGTCGAACTGCACATTGAACAAGTCAGAGCACACATTTAGCAAGCCGAACCGCACATTTAACAAGTCAAACCGCACATTTAGCAAGTCAAACCGCACATTAAGCAAGTCAAACCGCACATTTAACAAGTCAAACCGCACAATTATTAACAAGCCAAACTGCACATTGAACACGGCAAACTGTACACTGAACAAGTCAAACGTCACATTTAACATGTCAAACCGCACATTAAACAAGCCGAACCGCACATTAAACAAGTCAAAGCACACATTTAACAAGTCAAACCGCACAATTAACAAGCCAAACCGCACATTTAACAAGTCAAACCACACATTTAACAAGTCAAACCGCACATTTAACAAATCAAACCGCACATTTAACAAGCCGAACCGCACATTTAACACGTCAAACCACACATTTATCAAGCCGAACCGCACACTGAACAAGGAAAACCGCACATCTAACAAGTCAAACTGCACATTTAACAAGTCAAACCACACATTTAACAAGCCAAACTGCAAATCTGACATGCCAAACCGCACATTTAACAAGCCAAACCGCACAAGTTTGACTTGTTAGATGTGCGATTCGGCTTGTTAATTGTCGGGTTTGACTTGTTAAATGTGTGTTTTGACTTGTTAAATGTGCGGTTTGACCTGTTAAATGTGCGGTTTCACTTGTTCAATGTGCGATTTGACCTGTTAAATGTGCGGTTCGGCTTGCTAAATGTGTGGTTTGACTTGTTAAATGTGCAGTTTGACTTGTTAAATGTGCAGTTTAGCTTGTTAAATGTGCGGTTTGACTTGTGCAATGTGCGGTTTGGCTTGTTAAATGTGCGGTTTGGCTTGTCAGATTTGCAGTTTGGCTTGTTAAATGTGTGGTTTGACTTGTTAAATGTGTGCTTTGACTTGTTTAATGTGCAGTTCGGCTTGTTAAATGTGCGGTTTGACATGTTAAATGTGACGTTTGACTTGTTCAGTGTGCAGTTTGACCGTGTTCAATGTGCAGTTTGGCTTGTTAATTGTGCGGTTTGACTTGTTAAATGTGCGGTTTGACTTGTTCAATGTGCGATTTGACCTGTTAAATGTGCGGTTCGGCTTGCTAAATGTGTGGTTTGACTTGTTAAATGTGCGGTTTGACTTGTTAAATGTGCAGGTTAGCTTGTTAAATGTGCGGTTTGACTTGTGCAATGTGCGGTTTGGCTTGTTAAATGTGCGGTTTGGCTTGTCAGATATGCAGTTTGGCTTGTTAAATGTGTGGTTTGACTTGTTAAATGTGCGGTTTGACTTGTTAGATGTGCGGTTTGCCTTGTTCAGTGTGCGGATCGGCTTGATAAATGTGTGGTTTGACGTGTTAAATGTGCGGTTCGGCTTGTTAAATGTGCGGTGTGACTTGTTAAATGTGCGGTTTGACTTGTTCAGTGTGTGGTTTGGCTTGTTAAATGAGCGGTTTGGCTTGTTAATTGTGCGGTTTGACCTGTTAAATGTGCGGTTTGACTTGTTGAATGTGCGGTTTGACCTGTTAAATGTGCGATTTGACCTGTTAAATGTGCAGTTTGACTTGTTACATGTGCGGTTTGACTTGTTAAATGTGCGGTTTGACTTGCTAAATGTGCGGTTTGACTTGTTAAATGTGCGGTTCGGCTTGTTAAATGTGCGATTTGACCTGTTAAATGTGCGGTTTGACTTGTTTAATGTGCAAATTCGACTTGTTAAATGTGTACATGTAAAAGATCATTATTATTACTAGAACCTACATTAAGCATGCTTTCATCAGAGATCAAATGTATATATGTCGTGACCCTGACCTTGTCACGTGACCTTGATATGTGACCTTGACCTTTAACCTTGACATGTGACCTTGATATGACCATTGGCCTTTAATTGATTTTAATATTTTCCGTTACACATGTTATGTTTAAAATTATGTATTAGTCTGTATTAATCTTGTGCATTTTCTTTCAATATGTGACATGGTATTGTTTCAATTGTCATGAAAATACAGTCCTATTGAACACTTTTAAATGGTCAAGATGAGTTTTCCGGCATAACAGGACATTAATGTTGTAGACAAAATAATTATATTGATACATGACCCCTTTATTTTGCACAAAAATTAACATGACTTGGTATTATACCAATTTTTATTCATTATTTGCCTATTTCGAACAAAAATCGTTTGACCTTTGACCTTTAAACATGACCTTGACCTTTAATATCTCCGGGGATGATGCTAACAGTTTAACTTAATCCATGTATCAGCTTACATACACAAAAATAATTGAAAATGGACCAGAATCTACTTTAATGAAAAAATATGATATTTTAATGGATATTTGGCGGCCATTTTGGAAATATGCCCATTTTACCCAGAGTGACATTTTTTTTCGCTGTTAACATCTAAATTGTTTAAAAGGATATACTAGGGGTCATAAAAATCATAATAAAAAAATGTTTTCAGGGGGGTGCATGGGAACCCCTATTTCCTACTAGACTACTATACACAGGTTTGACTGTAACAGTGTTATGAAACCTGTCTACAGTGGTCTACTTTCTACAGTGGCCACTTTATTTCTTTCCTTTAGGTAGTCACTATACACAGGTTTGAATGTACATGTACTTCATACTTACTTTGAACAGACGGGATTGGATGGAATGTTGTATTGTAGTAGATCTGCCAAAACAATGAAGAATATGAAGATGGTATGCAAATCAGAGACAGAATATCATATCACTACCGACCACCATGGTAACCACGCGTACGGTAGACAATGCTTTATACACAAACAGCGTTTATAAACAGACGGCGGGTAATTACGATGTTATTTTACGCAGTGTGGGATTGTCACGTGATAAACATTATATATTGCGTGAAACCGCTGTCTGTGTGTTTGAGGACTAGACCAGAATAAACGAATCCGTCTCCTTGCGATCTTACAAAGAAGACTAATCAACAGTCACTATACAGACTACACCCACTCACGGCCTCAGCCATGTCAGCAGACGATACTGTTTATAACCCCTCGATTATTAAATGAAAACATATAGTGTATAAACAGATCTTACTCTATGGAATATCGGATTATTATCTTTATAGAAGTAACCTCATTAAACCCTCTTTGTTCTGTTGTCAAGGTGACAAAGTGTTATGTCATGTGATAAGATATATTTACTTGTGATAAAGGGTGTATTAAAATATATATTTTTGTTTGATTTCGAGTCAACCAGCAGTGGCATGCATATCGGGGGGGGGGGGGGGGGGGAGGGGGGGGGGGGGTTGATCATCATTGTTTAAAATATTTCAATGACGTAAACAAATACCAATTAGGGGTATTTTTGTGGTTTCAGTCCGTTATTCCGAAGGTTCGTTATTCCGAAGGTTTAGTTATTCCGAAGGTTAGTTATTCCGAAGGTTCGTTATTCAGAAGGTTCGTTATTCCGAGGGTCCTTTGATTAACGCAACGGTGTGGATGATGATAACGAATCTTAGATATGTTGTTGTATATTAGTTGTATCTAAGCCAAAATGTATCCGCTCCACAGACCTGGTTACATGCATACAAACAATTCAACGGATAGAGTGGTGTTATCTGTGTTTCTTATACATGTTATAGCTAGCAACAAATGTAATTGTCTGTACATTATACAATCATGGGAAAAAATTAAGCGGAACGGGTTGTTTATAACACCCTGGGGAAAGCACGACTGGTTCCACAAGATAGGGAATCTTTCATCGAGATAATTATACCAAAGATTAACAATGTGGGATAGGTAGTTTTCGTTCAAGATCGCACTTCGTGACACAATGTTGAGGTTCACATATTGTCATATCAAATTTCAAGAGAATTATGTCAGGAACATCGTCTCTTCTGTCTGCAATTCATACTTGCACAATTTCGACGGGATTTAAAATACACAAGGCACGACTTTCCCTACTCAATTCATTTAAAATCCCTGAAATTTGACAAAGTCTGAAACCAAGATAGATTTTGTTTGTGTGTGTGTGGGTGGGGGGGGGGGGGGGGGGGGGAGGGGAGGAATCTTCTTCTTATTAATCAAGTTTTTTTTCCCCTGTTATTATTATTTACAAGCATCATGTTCCAAAACATTTGGGCTACTCTGTTTATTTGATTTTTGAATGGGAATATAGCGCTGTCGTTTCTACTCATACATATTGAAACGAAAGATTGAAAGGGAACAAATGGGGGTGTGGTCGTGATGCAATCCGAAGCAGTCCAATGCGAATTTCTCCACGAATGCAAATTGTTGAAATTCGTCTAAAATCGTTACTACGGGACTGGCGCTCGCAAAGAGATTGCTGAAATAGTCTTATATTAAACATCGTCATTATGGGACTGGGATTATCACATAGTTCATCAGGTGGTGACGACATGTCACGTGATCAATCGATGACTTCGCCGATAGAAAATTTTAATTTTAAACTTTTTTATATAGCGTATATTTATATCCATATTGAATCATCATTTTTGCAAGTAATGCAAAAAGGTTCAAACCAATATGTTTTTTAAAACCTCTGTTTTTTAAAGGCTGCTTTTTGAATGATAACAACATTTTAACTAAGCCGTTTGTAAGTTGTCTACCTTTCGGACATGGTGGAATTACAACAAAGACATGTAGTTAGTAATGATATAGTGTAAGTTTTCAGTATTAACTTTTAGTTTGACCGATACCACCCCTTTAACTGCCGATGTTTGTAGTGGATTCGAGATTCTTTCCAGGATTGTGAAAGGTGAGAGACCAGCCTAGTTTTATTGAACAAACCTAGATCGACAAATCGATCGTTTTATGGCCTTTTTACATTTAATTGCAATATTTTGCTGGCGGCTTATATTGCAATTAAATGTAAAAGAGGCCATTAAAACGATATGCTTGTCGATCTCATACAATAAACTTTATAACAATGCTGTTCATACTGTAAATACGGGAACCTGCTTTTCCTCAAAATAACTATATTTGTATTACAATAAACATGTGATAACAGCGACGCACCTTCTGTATTATCAGTTGTTCTTATTGCTCAATTGCTTTCTATATAGTAAACAATCGGCGGTAAAGTGTTGATCCATACATATTTGTTTCAGTTTTAATGGTTGATGTATTACAGTTTATGATATCATTGACCCTTGTCGTCAGTTTGATATAAATCTCGGGTAACATAACAAATATACATTACATTATACAATCATGGCCCATCATGGCCCAAATAAAGCCGCGGAACGGAATGTTTCTTATATCATGGTAACACAACGAATGGTAATATTTATGGAATATTCCATCGAGAAAATCAATAATTAAAGGGATAGTTGAGGTTTGGTAAGGAGAGTACAATTTGTGTCAAACTAAAACCAAAACCTACACAATTACATTAAAAACTAATAGTTATAACACAACATGCTCGAAATGAAAAATCAAACGACCAAGGTTATTCCTGTTATCATTCAAAAAGAGCCGTTAAAACAAAAAAGGGAGCTCGCACAAACCTCATTGGTTTCAGCCATTTTTAAATAAATTATTTTGCATGTGATGTTTTGTTGACAATTTGTGATTAGATAGAGGTAATCAACAGCTACTTAAAGACATATTTTGTAATAGCAGGACACTGTAATTATTTGATAAAATTGTACAAATTGCGTCTGATGTCCTCTCGTTACCATGGAACTGCCCTAAAGCGATTGTTTCAGAGAAATTGTGCCATTTTTTCGAAAATATGTGACTGGGGCTAATTTGATCTGCTCAACGATGACGAATGCATACTGTTGAAATTCGTCTAAAATCAATGACATTAAGGCCCACAAAGCGTTTTTCTCCATATGCAAGATTATTGTAAATCATATACTATTAACCCTAAGTTATCGGAATGATATACTTTATCAGGTGGTGTCGACTTGTCACGTGATTAAACAATGACTTCTCCGGTTTAATCGGTTAGTTTACTTTTGGTTTAATAGAGGGCGTTTTGAGTAATACAATTTGTAAGGCAATGAAAAGCTAAAGTGTAATATTTTGAAGAGCATGTGATTCTAAATGGAGTCTCCGCCTTTTATAAATCCTCTGAACAGTTTCCACACAACAAAACAAATCAGGTAGAAAGAACATTTGAAAGAACATGCAATTTTAAAATAAATTTTATTTGGTCAAAATCGGTTTAGAAATGGCTGAAATATCAATAAATATATCCGATCGTATTTATTTGGGCCCCAAATAAATAGGATGTTTTGAAAACAATTCGAAAATGCTTACACTTTTTCAAAAATGTTCAAAAGCGGTTTTTCAATAGTTGTTGATGATCTCTCTATTTAATCATTATTTCAACAAATCATCACATGCATAATTTTGTATGAAAAATGGTTGAAACCAATAACTTATTAGAAAGCGCCCTCTCGTATTTTAATGGCGCTTTTTGAATGATAACAGGCTTTTTACTTAGTCGTTTGACTTTTTGTATACCTTTCGAGCATGGTGGGGTTATAAATATTACTTTGTAATGTCACTGTGCAGGTTTTGGTTACTGAAGTTCAGCCTTACCAAAACTGTACTACCCCTTTAACTTGGTAAAGGTACTGTAAAGCCGATATTTTTATGCCACAAACCATTTCTTGGAAATGAAGAAAAAACGATTACATGCTGTCAGTTTTAGCGAATCTTAGTTATTGTGTTTAGTATTCGCTTACGCCGTTGTTCGACCACAGTCTGTGCGCGGTTCATGCACAGCCGCCGCGGTAGCCTCCCCGTAATGCACCGGCAGCTATCGTGAGCGAAATGTTGCACGGGCATGACGGGCGAAGACTCGTAATGCATTACAAGCAACGTTACGTCGCTTTTATTATTTCGAGGTCTAAAACTCCAGGAAAAGGAGATTTCAATTCTCAATTTGTCAGGCAAGCTGTTATATGACATCTTCTTTCATATAAGACAATTATCTCGCCACTTATACAACTTGGCTTGCAAAAGGCGAATACTCCCTTTAAAGACTGCCTTTTTCATGATGACAGCAATTTTACTTAGGTAGCCGTAATGCTATAGTCACATTTGCTCTACGGCGAGCGTACGGCGGCCGTACGCCCCCAAAATCTAGAGAAACGTGCGGCGGCCGCAGAAAATCTGCGGTGGCCGCAGGGTCCCCGTACGGCGTAACCGTATATTTTACAGGCCGCAGGGGTCGCCGTAGAATTATAGCTCAAAGTTATAACTCTTTTTCATTTCTACGTTCGCCGAAGTAATTATACACGCCGTAGCCATGGCGTAGAACGGTTCCACGTCGACCGTACGTCGAGCGTACGGTGGTCTTGCGGGCGCCGTGGGGCTGCCCTAGGGTCTATGAATTACTTTTGACTTTTGCGGGTCCCCAACAATATGCGTCGGCCGCAGGAATTCTACGGGCGCCCTAGGGCAGCCTTACGCCCGCCTTACGGTGGCCTAACTGTCCCCGTACGATGGCCTTGCGGTGTGTGTCACACCCTGCGGGCAACGCAAGGACAACGCAAGACTCCCGTACGCTCGCCTCACGCCATCCGTACGGCCCTCGTGGCAGTCTGCGAAAATATATACTATACCAGTTGTTTTATATGTATATCATATCTGTCACGAAGATTGAAGACAACGTTATAAACAGATGGCGATGATTGTTCCTGAACGGCCAAGGCTGGGTTACCTGCGGATGCAGCTGAGGCGGGGGCATCGAGAGCGAGACTACCTTATTACAGCCCTCATTCCCCATGAGCGGCAGAAAGCCCAACAGCAGAGAAGAAGAAGGACGATGTGGTTGAAGCCCTGGCTCTTGCGGCGTGAACCACTGGGCCACTACAACCTCATGCAGGAGCTGATGCGTGAATCCAGAGGTGACTTCAAGGCATTTCTGCAGTTGGAACCTGCAATGTTCCAGGAGATGCTTGTCCGTGTCGCTCTCAGAATCACCAAAATCGACAGTGCCAGGCCCCCCTTGCGCCAGGCATGAAGCTGGCCATTACACTCCCGGTTCTTGGCAACAGGTGACTCTTACCACTCGCTTGCATTCAGCTTCAGGGTTGCACATAACACCATATCACTGTTTGTGCCCCAGGTTTGCGATGCAATCTGCGAAGAGTACCGAAATGAGGTGTTCGTGACCCCATCAACTCCTGATAGATGGATGGAAGTGGCCCAGGGCTTCGGGAGGAGATGGAACGCTTGCGGGGTCATCGACGGAAACATGTCAAGATCGAGATGGGATGGGACTTGTAGCAGCTGACTACCGCTTCATGTGGGTGCATGTGGGTGCGGAAGGAGCTGCCTGTGATGCAGGGATTTTCAACCGCTCTTCCCTTGAGCCCGACCTCCGTGAAGGAAGGCTTGGTTTCCCTAACCCTGAGCCCTCCACAACGACGAACGCAACGCGGCATTCTTTTTCATCGGCGATGATGCGTTCCCCCTGCGAGCATATACCTGATGAAGCCCTTCTCCCACACGAACCTCACGCACGATGAAAGAATCTTTAAATACAGGTGTTCCTGTGCCCGGATGGTGGTTGAGAACGCTTTTGGCATTCTTGCCAATCGTTTCCGGTGCCTCCTCACCACACCACACTCAAGCACTACTGCAATAGTGATGCCGGCAGCATTCCATGGCAGGAGGCAGCTCTCGACTAGTGAAATGTCATAATTGGATCACCAAGTGAACTCAAGAGCCAATTCACGCGACTTTCTTAAAACCTGCGAAATATTATTATGGATAATTAATTGAACAATTTTAAACTATTATACTGTCCATCAACAGTCATTTTGTTTGTGTAGTGTTTTTTGTTTTGTTGTGCGCTAGTTTGGGATGTGCCCCGACCCGTTTGTTGGGGTCCACTCTATATTGCATAATGTGTTATTCCGATTATCTACGCCACATGTGGTTACCACTTCTACACTCCAGGGGTATAGCAGTAGCGTCAGTCTGGCCGCACGGTTGCCGTATGGCTCCCCTGCGGCTGCCTTAAGGCCGCCTTGCGGGCGCCTTGCGTCTGCCTTGATATTTGTTAAAATAACCTACGGCAACCGCAGGGACGCCCTAAGGCGACCGTGCGTCATAACTTCAAAGGCCGTACGGCAGCCGCATATTTTCTGTCTCCAAAAAATAAAGATACGCCGTGCGGCAGCCGTGGCAAATGTGACTGCTAATGCATATGACCGTAGAAATTCTACGGCGGCCCTATTTTTGTAATTGGCCGTAGAAATTTTAGACCGTACGGCAGCCGTGTCAAATGTGACTGAGCCATTAGTAAGGTTGCCAATACACGAGTTTGCAATACACCTATCGGACATGGTCAATATACAACTAAAACTTTGTAATGATATGGTGCAGGTTTTGGTTACTAACATTCAGTTTGACCAAAACTCTAATGCTCTCTTTAACTGTCGATGTTTGGATTGGATTCGAGATTTTATACAGGGTTGCAGGGGCGTCCATCCGTTTTTGCGATTGGGGGGGGGGGGGCGAAATTTGAAAAAAAAATCCAGAGTGACCACTGAGAGAGCTAAAGCCCCACATTGGCATGCCTGGAAGTTTTATTATGCTCTCATTGAAAGTGTCTTGATGGCTCGAAGACCCGACTTTGCGGGGCACTCACGTTTGGGGACAATAATGGGGGTCCAGGGGGCGGAGGTCCCGGGAGGCTATTAGATTTCAGACTTTTGGAACTCCTATCATGGATGTTAAAATTGTATAAAATAGTGAACCTACTCGTAACGTAATTTTAAAGGGCATAGCGTGGAAAAGATTAAGCCTTGCATGAGATGGATCCACGTGATCCTGTATACTATAGAGCCATCGATATAGTCTAGGGCATTTGGCTCCCATGAAACTAAGCAATGTCGTCAACAACTTCTCAAAAGTGGAGGGGAGACATTGCGAGGAAGCGAAGCGACCGAGCGGCGGTGGGTGTGGGAGGGGGTGTCCCCTTCCCACAGCCTTCACAGCCTTCCCACAGTTTGGGGCGTGAAATTGTGCGATTTGGTGCACACCTGAGACAGAAATTTCACGTAATATGAAGTACATACGTATGGAACCAAACGTACATAATGACAAAGGGAGGGGGACAATCTCCTCCACTTTCAAATGTGGGGGAACATGATATTCCAATTTGATCTGCGTTCAGCGCATATGGACCGAATTGACTGAAAGATATATTTCAGATTTTTTGTTTCTGTGACGGTGTGCTATCTATAGATGAGGGTTTAATAAACTTCGTTTGAGGAGTGCGTTTGAGAAATTACGCTGCCCAACACATTTCGAAATGTGAGTTCCCGCAACCAAAAGGAAACTTGCAATTAGAGGAACTGTATGCGCGCAAAGCGCGATGCATAAAAGAGATTTACAGTCCTTTTCATACAAAAAAACGGCTATTTTGAAGATTAATTATTGATAAATGTGTCTTTCCTCTCTTTGGCATTATATCACTCGATTTTTTTCTTCCTTATTTTCGGAATTATTGGGGGGCGAAATGATATGTTCGGACCCCCCAATATTTTAATTGGGGGGGGGGGGGGCGACCGCCCCCTGCCCCCCCCCCCCCCCCCCCCCCCCACACCAGGATCGACGCCCCTGTAGGGTTGTGTGAGGTAACAGACCAGCCTAGACCGGATATAAAACCTTATTACAGTGCTATTTACTGCTTACGGGAGCCTGGTTTATTTATATTAACTATTAGAAGCTATGTGTATTATAATAAATATGTGTCAACAGCGCCGCACCTCTCGTATTATCAGTTTATTTTTCTATAGTCAACACTCGGCGATACAATAATGATCCATAAACGGTTGTTACAATAATAATGGTTGGTGTAATTGATATAATTGACCGTTTATTTAATTTGGTATTGGCGGGCAAAATATTGAATTGTCTGTACATAATACAATCATGGCCCAAATAAAAATATACCAAAGATGTTTTTAAATAATTGTTTATTATCTCTATTATGTAATCATTATTTTGAAAGTTAAACAAATGGTTGAAACCAATGTGTTTTAAGAGAGCGCCATATTACGTTTTAATGGCTGCTTTTTGAATGATAACATCATTTCAACTTAGCCGTTTGTAAGTTTGTCTACCTTTCGGGCATGGCGGAATTACAACTGATAGTTTGTAATACTATGGTGCAAGTTTTGGTAACTAACTTTCAGTTTGACCGAAACTGTACTATTCCTTTATCTGCCGATGTTAAGATTGGATTCGAGATTCTATCTAGGGTTGTGTACGGTGACAGACCAGCCTAGACCGGATAGAAAAAAACCTTATAACAGTGCTTTACTGCTTAATTACGGGAACCTGGTTCATTTATAATAACTATATTTGTATTACATTAAATATGACTGTGTTAACCGCGCCGCACCTCTCGTATTATCAGTTTGTCTTTCTATAGTAAACACTCGGCGATACAATAATGATCCATAATCGGTTGTTACAATATTAATGGTTGATGAATTAAAGTATGATATCATTGACTGGGGACTTCATTTGGTATAAAGTTCTGGCAAAATATTGAATTGTCTGTACATTATACAATCATGGCCCAAATAAAACGGAAATGGGCGTTTCTCTTACCATGGGAACAGAACGGCTGGTTCCACTAGATCGGGATTATTCAACGATAACAAATTCCAAGTCAGCAATTTTGGTTGGGTAGTTTCCGTGCAAGATATCTAGCTTCGTGACACAATGTTGTGGGATTACAATTTTGTCAAATTTCAAGAGAATGGAAGAAAAATCGTCTCTTTCGGCTGCCATAATTATATGAACATTCTTTAGCCGAAGAATGCATAATACACCGGGGGATGAATATGCATGCAGGCGAGGGATCACTTTCCCGACACAATTTAGTTAAAATCCCTACAAATGGACATAGTCTGAAACCAACATTGAATATTTGGGGGAAAAAAAAATCCTCTTCTAATTAAACCAGTTGTTTTGTTCCCCTGTTATAAGAAGTATCCCGTTCCATGTTATTTAGGCCGCTCTGTATATTTCATTCTTGAATAAGATCGTAGTGCTGTCGTTTATACTCATAATAAACAAAAGATATGAATAATGGGAATATGGTCGTGTCGATCGCAATCCCATGCAGTCCATGGCGATTTTATCAACGAATGCCTAATTGTGCAGTTCTTCTTGAAAATTGTCACAAGGAGACTAGGGCTGAAGCAATTTGCTCCACGAATACAAATTGTTTAAATTCGTCTAAAATCATGACTATGGGATTGGGGGCCGCAAAGCGATTTTCTCCAAATGCAAGTTGTCTAATATGAAACATCGTCATTATGGGACTGGGATTATTACATAGTTCATAGTTCATCAAGTTTGGGTTACTAATATTCAGTTGGACACAAACTGTCCTATCCCTTTAACTGCCGAGGTTTGGATTGGATTCGAGATTATATCCAGGGTTGTGTGATCGAGGTGACATACCAGCCTAGAACGGATATAATACAAATTGATTACAGTGCTTTTCATACTGCTTGCGGGAACCTGGTCTATTTATCGTAACTATATTTGTATTACAATATAGTATATGTAACTGAAAAAGAGCAAATACAATTGGATTCCAGCGGGAATGTGTAAAAAGCACCGCACCTCTCGTATTATTGGCTTTATTATTGTTTAATTGCTTGCTATAGTAAACACCCAGCGATAACATGTTGATCCATATATATGGTTGTTACAATGTTAATGGTTGATATATTAAAGGTTATGATATCATTGACCCTTGACTTATAAATCTTGGGTAACATAATTATAAAACTGTCTGTATATTTTACAATCGTGGCCCAAATAAAACGGAACGAGATGTTTCTCCTACATGGAAACAAACAAGAGACAAACAATACCAAGACAACAGTTATTTTGGGCCAATGTATAGGTTTCGTTCAAGATCGCGCTTTGTGACACAATATTGGGGTTAAAATTAGTCAAATTGCAAGAGGATAATGGAAGGAAAATCGTCTCTTTCGCCTGTCATAGTAAACATTCTTTTACTACTTAACCAGAGAATGCACATTTACAAAACGTGTTAGATATGCATGCAGGCGAGAGGGGCGATATTCTGGCCACAATTTAGTTAAAATTGAAAACATTTGAAACTTACATTGATTTTTTTTAGGGGAAAGGATTTCTTAACGAATTAAACAATCTGTTTTGTTCCCCTTTTATCATAAGCTTCCTATTGTATTATATTTGGAGCACCTTGTATCCTTGAACGTGATTAATTAATGACGTCTACGGTTTGAAGGGATACTTTTTTTTTTAGTTAATACCCCCGTCACATATAGCTACGCTCTCGCGCCGCTCCTAATCCCCATTCATAAAATTGCTACGCTCCTAATCCCCATTCATGAAATTGGCAGTGGGAGGCGAAGCATTGTCCGAACGATGATTAAATGACGAATGAATGGGAGGATTATCGCACATAGGTGAAAGGATAGCCTCTCATGCATGGACATACAATGGCTCCCTGAACAAAACAGTAGGTCGCCAAAGACTCACGACCGCTTTCGACATGTCCAAAGCTTAAAAAGCGGTCGTGGGTCGGTCGTGGGTCTAGTCTTTTGTTCAGCGAGCTATTGTCTGTGCATTCATGGAAGGATATCTATTGACACATGTGAGATAATCTTCCCATTCAGATCCCCATTGAACAAAAGACGTTTTGCAGATACATTCCAGTGATTGTGATCAGCTATTGTCTAGATCGTGGCTAGAGCGTGGCTCTAGTCTGACGCCGCCATAAGAGAGAGCTTTGAGAAATAATGAAAAGCTAAATGTAATTCTTGGAAGAGCATGATTGTGATTTTTTAAAGATAGAACAAACTTTATGAAATCAAAACCTGTTCAGAAAGAGCTAAAATATCAATACATATATCAAATTGGAATTATATAATGTGGGTCTCACATCTATTCAACAATTTATCAGAATATACCAAAGATGTTGTTAAATAGTTGTTAATTATCTTTATATTGAATCATTAGTTCATATTATAGCATGAAGAAGAGAGTGTCAATCACACGTAGTTACAAGAGGACCAGTGGCGTAATGAGCAAAAACCTTTTTTAATTTTTTTTTTTGGGGGGGGGGGGCAACAGAAATTCTGCATCACCACATACGTTGATGGGTTCCCAATTTTTCGATCAAGCGGTGAGTCTGGAACTTACTGAGCGAAGCGACCAAGCCCGAAGGAGCGAATCGACTGAGCGGGGAGATGGTGTGGGAGGGGGTGGACTCCCTCCCATGGTAGGGAGCTTTTTCGTTTTTGAACTTGAAACTGTGCAATCAGGTGCATACCTAGGAAGAAAATTTGGACTTTAATCCATGTACTTTATGTGTGTAAGTGCGTCATGATTCTACCTACTGGGAAAACAAGTTTTATTTGTTTTATGAAGAAAACATTGGTATTAAAGGGGAAGTTTAGTTTTAGTATAGAGGGCGCTGCTCATCACATTTTTTGTGAGGTAATGAAAAACTGATTGTCAAATTTGAGAGAACATGCAATATTAATTGCAGAATAAACTTGATTTGGTCAAAATCGACACGGAAACGGCTGAAATATCAATAAATATATCTGATCTAATAATCATTTGGGGCCCAAATAATAAGTTTTTTCAAATTTTTTTTTAAATGCTTGCACTTTTTCAAAAATTCTCAAAAGCGTTTTTTAAATAGTTGATCTCTCTATTTAATCATTGTTTCAATAAAACATCACATGCATACTTTTGTATGAAAAATGGTTGAAACCAATGCCTTTTTAGAAAGCGCCCTCTTGTGTTTTAATGACTCTTTTTGAATGATAATTGGCTTTTTACTTAGTTGTTTGTTATTTTGTATACCTTTCGAGCATAGTGGAGTTATAACTATTAGTTTATAATGTTACTGTCCAGGTTTGGTTACTAAAGTTCAGCCTTACCAAAACTGTACTACCCCTTTAAATATGCACCCCAAAAATAATATACGCAAAGTGACATCAAATAGTTCAAACATTGCACCAAATGCCACATTATTTATGATACATCAACACGGAACAAGGTATACCAGACGTAGACAAACCGACCCCTAAGGAGCGAAGCGGCCAAGAGGGGGGATGGTTTGACGGGGTGGGTGTACGCCCATATACGGTAAGGAAGCTGTTGCAATTGTTTACTTCAATTTATGCAATCTGGTGCATACCTATGGAGGGACTTTGACTTGACATGAAGTACAATGGATATTTCAGCCGTTTCTGAACCGATTTTGATCAAATCAAGTTTATTCTGCCATTAAAATTGTATGCTCTTTCTAATTTGACACCCAGTTTTTCATTATCTCACAAAAAAATTATTTTGTGTAGCGCCCTCTCTACAGAAACTCAACTCTCCCTTTAATACTTACGGGAACCTGGTTTATTTTTGTATATTATTTGTATAACAATTAATATGTGTCAACAGCACAGCACGTCTGGTATTATTAGTTTGTCTTTTTGCTGAATCGCTTTATAAGTAACGAATCAGTAAATTGGTTCTTTGTTATTGTTACATTAAAATTAAAAGTAAATGAGAATATGAATTATAATAATCACATTTTTAATGTTAGTGCCTTTCTTGCCAAATGCATTCATAAATATGTATCATTTTGTTGCATTTTGATGTTAAATTATATATTCTTATTGTGTTGTAGTTTTTTATTCATGTATGTTCATATGTTCATGTACGCAAGGCATTTTAGTCTTCGGACTACAGTCTTGTTAATTTTGTTCAATAAATACCGATATATATCTATCTATCTATCTATCTATCTATCTTTATTACACTCGGTGATAAAATATTGATACATTTATAGTTTTTAAAATATATATGGTTAAAGGGGTAGTTTAGTTTTGGTAAGGCTGAACTTTAGTAGCCAAAACCTGCACAGTAACATTATAAACTAACTGTTATAACTCCACCATGTTCGAAAGGTATACAAAATGACAAATGACTAAGTAAAAAGCATGTTATCATTCAAAAAGAGCCATTAAAACACAAGAGGGCGCTTTTTAAAAAGGCATTGGTTTCAACCATTTTTCATACAAAATTATGCATGTGATGTTTTATTGATATAATGATTAAATAGAGAGATCATCAACAACTATTTAAAAAATGCTTTTGAAAAGTTTTGAAAAAGTGCAAGCATTTTTTAATTTTTTTCAAAAAATCATCTAATTATTTGGGCCCCAAATAATTATAAGATCAGATATATTTATTGATATTTCAGCCGTTTCTGGGTCGATTTTGACCAAATAAAGTTTATTCTGCCATTAAAATTGCATGTTCTCTCAAATTCAACACTCAGTTTTTCATTACCTCACAAAAAATTGTGATGTGCAGCGCCCTCTCTACCAAAACTAAACTACCCCTTTAATATATTTAAATGTATGATAGTATTAACCGTTGACTTTCTTTGGTATAAAGCTCGGGTAAAATATTAGATTTTCTGTACATTATATAATCATGGCCAAAATAAAACGGAACGGGATGTTTCTCATACCAGGGTCTTTCCAAAAGGTGACCCCCCTATTTCTGACACCCCCAGACACCCCTAATCTGACACCCCTCTTTCCCATTGATTTTGTACACGATTTTTGTTCTCCTTTCCCCCCGCTTTTTTCATAAGACAGTCTGTGTGAATGGTTCTTTGGCTTGTTAATATTCATTACCTATTTATTCGATCTTTCATAAAGAGAGGCTTGGTCTAATTTCGTTTCTTTGATTGGCTTTTTCGAATCTGAATATTCATTAGCTATTTAATAACTGGATTTACCCGGTTATGTGTCTAGACATGCACATGTGCATGCATGTCATGTCATTTCAGTGTGTATCTTCACACAAATCTATACATAACTCTATGGTCTCTTCCCACCTCTCTCTGATTATTGTTAGTCGTGAGAAAATTTTCTTGGCGCGTGGCCAGGGCGCGATTTTTTTTTCTTCCCAAACAGGTTTATTATGGCACTAATTCACAAGGAATTTGTAAACCTGTTTGAGAAAAAAAATTCGCGGCCAGGGCACCAGATATTGAATTTCATTACAAACTCATTGTTATGATGAAGATAGAAGGGTAAATGTTCATTGGAGATGAAGTTATTTGGTGATCGGACATTACATGCACACACACCACCGCGCGCCACGCGCTCACACTATTCGTGTACAACGTATGTACACTTCCGCAATGACAATTATAAGATACAGATATAACAAGATCAATGGAAGATTGTGAGCTTCAAGTATTTTTCCATGTATTATAATGCAATGCAGGGGATATGATGAGATAACTTGTATGCATACATTCAAAGTGTTTTTTTTTGCGTGTGTGGAAGCCTGGGGGGGGGGGGGAATAAAGTTCATGGCCCATATTTTCAAAGTTAATCTTTTGTTAAATGCATTAATGAATTAAACAAATATTATTATGGACACTTCCTATCGGTGCTACAAATATTAGTTAAAAATTAAACCATGATTTTGGAAAGAATATGTTCACAAAATCAAGATGGAAGGGACTTGAAAATTCAACGTTCATAACTTGACATTGATGTACGGAACACAACATAGTATTGAAGTTATCAATGAGACTATCATCGATCGCACTCGTCACGTGATCTCAAGTTAGGGACAACATAGGCTGTCTAGGCATACAATATACCGGGCATGAAAGCTAATTGCTTGAAGAGTTTTTACACCGGATCAATATGCACGTGCAACGCCGGAAATACGCGACGCTGATTGGTGCCAGCAAACACTGTTGTGTAGTTGGGGTATCATGGCAGCGAGCATAGTACTTCCATACGTACGTTGTGTTCAACGCATGTACGTGTGGAGCTAGCTAGCCGGATTGTGAGCATTTTGTATTACATGTATTGTTTGTATTCTTATGATCAGGAGAGAAATAAAGCACGTCTACTACTTTCTGTGTTTAACTTGCAACTGCCTTTTTATTGAACAACAACATACGCATGGTGCCACATGACGGATAAATATAACTAATTCCTGGTAACCGCACGAACGCGCGGTATGTGGTTGCGGTTACCGTTAACTAGGTCGTGGGAAACAAATAGGTAATGAATATTCAGATTCGAAAATCAAAGAAACGAAATAAGACCAAGCCTCTCTTTATTAAAGATCGATTAAATAGCTAATGAATATTAACAAGCAAAAGAACCATTCACAGAGACTGTCTCATCGAAAAAAATTGGGGAAAGGGAAACAAATCCATGTACAAAATGAATGGGGAAAAGGGGTGTCAGGTTAGGGGTGTCAGGGGGTGTCAGAAATAGGGGGTCACCTTTTGGAAACACCCCTCATACCATGGGAACAAAACAACTTGTTTCACTAAATAGGAAATCTTTCATCGAGAAAAAACATATACCAATACAATTATTTTGGTATAGGTATTAGTCTTTCAAGATAGCCTTTAGTGACACAATTTTGAGGATGAAACTTTTGTAAAATTTCAAGAGAATTTCTGATGGAAAATCGTCTCTTACGCCTTTCATATTAAACATTCTGTACATATTTAGCCGAAGAATGCATAGTTTGCAAAGGGGGATGAATATGCATGCAGGCGAGAGGGGCGATTTCCCGGCCACAATTTAGTTAAAATTTGAAATAGTTTGAAACCCACCAATGGATTTTTCGAGGGGAAATGTTCCTCAACTAATTCAACCATTGTTTTATCTTCTCCTGTTATTAGAAGTATCCCGTTTCATAGGCAACTCTGTATATTTCATTCTTGAATGGAAACAATGTGCTGTCGTTTATACACATAATTGAAACGATGGATTTTCAACGAATTTCAATTTAAGGAAACAATAATAACGACTCAACTTTGTCGAAAATATAAGCAAAGATGTTTTTAAATAATTGTTTATTATCTCTATATTTCATCATTATTTTTAAAGTAAAAAAAATGGTTGAAACCAATGTGTTTTAAGAGAGCGCCCTATTACGTTTTAATGGCTGCTTTTTGAATGATAACATCATTTCAACTTAGCCGTTTGTAAGTTTGTCTACCTTTCGGGCATGGCGGAATTACAACTGATAGTTTGTAATACTATGGTGCAAGTTTTAGTAACTAACTTTCAGTTTGACCGAAACTGTACTATTCCTTTTACTGCCGATGTTAGGATTGGATTCGAGATTCTATCCAGGGTTGTGTGATCGAGGTGACAGACCAGCCTATAGGGGCTTGGTACGACAGTCACGTTCACGTCACGTTCACGTCACGTTCACGGTTCTGTACCTTTTGTGAAACAGGTCACCCAAATCTACAAACAGTCACGGTAAAGTGACCCAACAATTTGTCGTTTTCCAGACCGGTAAAACTCGAATCGTCACGTCTACCAAAACGTGACGTGAGTGTTTAATCATTATTTGTAAACGTGAAAGCGCTTGTTACTAAGACTAGTAATGACGTCATCCAGAATATTCTCGACGACACTACTTTTCCTTTTTGTGCGAGTGAATTCCTATGGGGATTGCGTGTTTAAGGATTTGTCGCAGCGCACACAAAATTGTATGTAAGTGAGCTGATGCGTCGCGACGATATCGACGAGATTCGAGAGCGAGGCCGAGGCACAGTTTGACGACGCGGCGATCGAGTAAATTGCAGGCTAGGCGCCGGATATTTTCGATGATACAAAGTGAGAATGTGAGTATAGTTTGGTATATCATTATTCTTTTCTAGCTGTTACGAGGACACGGCTCGACACGGCTCGACACGGCTATGGCTGCATGAGCCATGTGCAAAGATTGCCACTGCATAGCCGGCCTACCTAGGGCCTAGGCTATCATAGCATGCAAGCTGGCACTGCCACTGCACTCTGGAATTCACTGGCTGCCGTCAATAATGATAAGGCAGATATCTAGTGCATAAAATAGCCTTGATTACGAAGTCCTGCCAGGCTTTGGGCCATAGCCGTGTCGAGCCGTGGGCTTGGGCATATGGCATGTCCTCGTAACAGCTGGATTAGTATAATGATATACTAAAC